>JAXCLR010030274.1:0-20868 GCA_035584095.1 Annona squamosa | reverse complement strand
GAGCTTGGAAGAGTGGAGTAGGGAAGGTTTGCCCGAACCACTATAAATCTTGTGTTCTATTTCCTTTTACTGCTTTACTTTAAATTGCTCTCCATTTGCTTTCAAAAAGGGGATTAATCTTTCAAGGGGTTAAGATTTTTTATTTACCAATGTTTTTTTTTAAAGAACCCAATTCACCTCTCCCCTCTTGGGTTTAGCCATCAACTCGGGACCAACAGAGAAAGGACATAGATTGTATGAAATTATGAAGTTATGAATAATATAACAAATTGATAATTTATGATGATATGGATGAGTCCACTATGAATGATAATGAGTATATGTTTATGTGATGAAAGAAATGAAAAAAATTTGGACGAGATCCAATTAAGAACCGCCGCGTGATCAGGGCAACAATCCTGAGTCACATTTACCAATCGACAAGATCTTGGAGTAAAGACTATGTGTCCGCCTCGGTTCGGGGCGCCACACTCCCTCAGGAAGAATGTAGTTTGAAAGCCACCACAAATTAATAGGGAAGTTGATAAATACTACTAAAAACATTCACTTATTGATTCATGTCTGTTTGACTGAATTGTCTTTGACATTAAGGACAATGCCAATTTTAAGTGCAGTGTGAATGCATTGCATTATTTTTTTTATTATTCCTTTGATTTTATTGAAGGATTATTATGATGAATTTTGTGAAATCTTTAAAATTTTATGACCACCAGGCTGATTGAAACTCTACTTGGAACTCTTGTAATTTTTACAAGTAGACCATACTTGGAATTTCAAAACCTTTGAGTTAGGCATATAATTAAATTGTAGAGAGATATCAAATTTGTTTCTGAGCATGTACTTGTTGAAAATACTTAATTTTTGTCCTAAATCACTTGATGAAACTAATATACCAATGAACCAATTTTATTTTCTTTTTAGATCAAAGTAATCATCTCTAATTTGTCAAAGATTATTTCTAATATACATAACTAGTTATTTCGAAAGGTAGCTTTTTCCCATATAGATGAAAATCTCATTCTGTTTGCAGGATTTCCAAAGCTAGAACTGAATTTGACCTATTGTGCAAGTGATTAAGGCATTCCTCTTTATGATGAACTTATCTATGAAAGAATAACTGTTGTTTGCACCTCTTGTGCTTGAATTTGAATTTTTCTTCTTTAAACCTCAATTTCCACTTAATTGAACCAACTTTGAATCTGAATTCTAAGGTAAAAAGTATAAATGTGAATAAGGTTTGGTCACTTGACTTGTGTAAATGATGAAAATAACTTCGTAGATACCCTGAAATATAGTGAGGGACGATGTTTGTGAAAATAATTTTCTAAATACCCTAAAATACGGTGAGGAGAATTATTGCCAGACTTGGTTGGAAAAAAAATGAAAAAAATGTTAAAACCAATGGTAAGAGCAGGCTAAACAAATAAATAAAAGTACTAAGTGTTGGGCAATTTATTTCTTTGTGTACGTAAACTCAAATCAAGGGACAAACAATTCAATTCTACTTCTTTTTAATGTCTGATTTATATTTAATCATTATCCCATTAAGTCTTTATGATTTTGTGAACTAGTCCAGTGAGTTGGTAGATAAAATTTAGATGCTAGAATGTGGTAAGATGTATGTGAGATAATTTGACTTATGCTTTTATATAGCACTATTATGGAGAATTGAAAGAGTAAATGTGTGTATTGAAATTATACGATTAAAGAAGAAATGATTGCTAATAATTAGGAGTTTTTTTGGCGATGAGACTGCGAATAGTTGCTAAAGAAGTTGGAGTTCTTTAAGGCTTTGTATTTAAATACTTTCTTCTCTTTTTATATTCTCTGTTTGCATATTCTCTTTCTAGATAACTTTCTTTTGTTTCTCTTTTTCCTCTTCTATTCTATCACTCTTTGAATTTTTTAATAATTTTTCTTTTTACTTTTCTAAAAGTTATTTGATGATATATTATAATCAGTGGTATCATTATAGAATGAGTACTAGATCTATTCATAACGATAGGATAAACCAAATTGAATTGTTATCAAGAAAGCTGGACTTGCTGTTGGTTATGAGAGAATGAAAGTAAAATTCATATGTAGAGGGGACTTTAACGATAAATGCACCATAACAACAAGAATAGGGATATGAGACGCAAAATTTTTATAAACACGACTTCTCCCGTCTTATTAAAAACCTTTTCTCAAGCACTTACAATTATGATGGGCTTATATATTAAAGCATTTGTTTGTCTAATGATCATGCCTTTACATTTGAACAAAACTATTTTACACTTCAACAACATGATTTAAAATTTGAAAATAGGTTGGAAAAGTTTTTCCACCCATTCCATAACAGCCAATAATTTCACCCCAACTTGAAGAATCTCTGTTAAAAGATGTTATTCCAATGAATCAAAGACTTAATCAACTAACGAGCGTTTTCTGATTCTAGGAAAACAAGTTGCACAATAAGCCAACCATCTAAATGACAATTTTGACAAGCTTTCTAGTCATCCATGCATAGACTCTATGATATTTTCTAAGGATTATTATGAAATCATCTCGAGTGATGAGGACCAAGTGGACAATGAGATGCATATACATGAATAGAGCAAAAGCAAAATGAGGCATATCATGAAGATATTTTCATTAATAAGAATCAAACTGAGGGTCAGGTATAGGATGATGACAAAAAGAATTTCCAAATTCATCAAATCCCAAGAAAGTTTAAGATAAAATCAATGAGAAAGAGATGATCAACTCATTCAAAGAAACAAAGATAAAAAAAGTCATCTATACCATCAGAGCTACACATGACGTCATTTGATTTTCCACAGAAAGTAGCTGAACAACGCAAAGATCTTGAAAAGATGCATATTGATGATCATAACTTTAGAAAAATCCATCTCCTTTAATTTGGATCCCTATTTAGATACTAACAACATCTATGATTTGATAGAGAACTATAATAAGATGATGCTGCATAAGTTGTTGGATATCAAGTCTGGCAATAGTCTAAGTTTCACAAATGTATAGAATGCAACACAAGAGAACACAGATAAAGAATCGCATGAACTTCTATTTGAAAGATTAAGTATTGGTTGGAGTAAGTTTAACCAGTTTGGATGAAGATGTTGAAACTTATCGTTGCTTGGTTTTATTAGGGGACTGTTAGTTTCTTTTTAGTATATTTATTTTTATTTTTAAAATTTTGATGCTTTTGATTTGGAATTTTCATATGGTGCTTTGCAGGAAGTCATTTAGGAAGTACGTAAGTTGAAACCCTTAACAAATTAATAAGGAAGTTAACAAATCTCATTGAAAATACTCACTAACAATATACACATTTGATTGAATAAATTATCTTTGACATTAAGGACAATGCCTATTTTAAAGTTTTTGATTTCTTATTCTCATTGATTTTTATTTATACTCCCTTTTTGCTCAAAGTTTCTAAAATTCAATGCTTGAAATTCTATGATTTGATTCTTTTGTATTTGCTTGAGGACAAGCAAAAGTTCAAGTGTAGGTGTATTTGCTGAGCCATTTTTATATTATGTATTTTGAATATTAACTAAGAAGAATTTGAGTGTTTAAGACATTTTGAATTATATTTTGATTGACTTCGCTTTACTTAGCATAAAACACTCACAATTAACTGATTTGGAGCCTTAAATCATATAGAAACAATAAATTTTGATATAAAAATGAGCTCAACTAGGGTTGCATTAGTTGTCATGTCAACAACTCAAAAAATACTTTTTGTTGATATGCCGTGGCTCCCGTAACTCCTCCTAGATCAAAAGTTATGAGCAGTTGAAAATAGTCTGCACAACAAGCATTTGTTTCGAGAAGTTTTGTGAAATAAGCCTATCGCATGGTTTGGAATGAGCATGAGTGATGCATAAGCATGGTTTACGTAACATTGTTCATGACCCTTTATTAACATAAAAATAAGATTATTCATGACTTTTTAATAACATGATGATAGGGTTGTTCATAACCCTTGATGGACACAAAGTTGGTTTGGTTTCATGTGCATTTGTGGCATGACATGATTGTGTGAGGCTAGTGAGAGCCCAGTATGTGCATTACATCTCACAACATGACATATGATTGTTTTGGCATGTGTTTGCCAATGTTTTACATGTTGTGCCTACTTGTTGAGTTGTCTAACTCATGTGTTTATTTATAATATTTTTTAGTAGGACTGACATTGTAGGTACTTAGTTATGAGTAAAGCCATGCTGATTCCAAGTTGAGGCAAACCACGATAGGTATAAGTTATACAATTTTGAATTGTAGTTTTCGAGATCATTGTATTAATAAGCTGCAAAATATACAAGTGCATTTATCTTATTATGAGGAATAACATGTACGCGTACTAGGGTGTAATTTATAGATTGATGGCTTATTGAGGAATTATTAATATATTTGGTGTTTGTAAATGTGTATTTTAGCTTTGCCCATGTATAAATGATGATGATGATTCAATTATAATTAGTAGAAATAATGTGATTTGAGTAGTTTATGTTACAATGTGTTATAGGATGTATCAATCATGGATACTGAGTGTGGTTACCAATAGATTTTCATATAGATGTGATCCTTTTCTTATAAGGCATGGGCAAAGCTTACAAGACATGTAAATGCATCCTAACAATCAAAATCATCTATTTTTATGGGATTATGCCTATTAGTACCCATTAGATTTTATAATAAAATCATAGAATTCCTAAAAGGTATTTGACCTATTTTCATGCTTAAAACTCCTAGATTTAATATCTTGATTTTTCTATATTAAACTTTCATCTTTTGGATGCTTCACTTAACATGTAGGATTATGAAAAAGTGTGAGATCAAATATTAAGCCATGATTTATACCATAAAATATTAAATTAAAACAAACTATCTTCCATAAATAATTATCATTAAACAATCCATGCAAACAATTCACGTGCTACATCCTAATTCTAGAGAGGAAAATTAGCCAAAGATGGCTTTACTGAATTCAAAAGACAAAACAATATCATTAACATAATTCGTTAAATCCACAACAACAATATCTAAAGAAAAATGAAAATAAATGCTTATTGATTAATTCTTAAATGTATGTTGGAGCTATTCCTCAAATTTACTCCTCTCTCTTTCTCTTTGACGCTCTCCTCTCTTCAAACCCTAGACTCCAAGACTTCAATGTATGTTTCTTTTGAAAATCACGTACATGGTTTGAATTGTGTTTTTTTAAAAAACATAGGTTTTTTCCCAAAAAATGCGACTTAAACCATGTTTCATTCTAAAGCTCAATCTTTTTACTTTATTTCTTCATATTTTCTCACTCAACATAACGAAACTATAATGGAATTTCTCCCATGCATTTGAAATCGTGTGTTACCCTATTTTTGCTCCTTTCTTTTCTTCCAAACTCTTTTCTTTGTCTATATCTCTTTCTCAACCTTTCATTTTTTTTATTTTTCCTATTTGCACGAATAACAATCAAATATAAATGTTTGAACTTTAATATATTATTTTAATAATTTATCTTTCAAAATCATGATTTATTCAACATTCTACGTATGAAACTACTTATGATACATAGTATAAAAGTGACACATCAAATACCCCCATGCTTAAGTTTTTACTTATCCTCAAGCAAATATAAACATACTAGAATTCGTAAATCAAATTCAAGATCTCAAAATCATCAAGCAATGCAAATTCAATGTTGTGTTTGAGTTGAAAACTCATGTGCAGTGAACCAAGCATTTGTAATTTGGGAATCAAATGTATACAGACTTAGTATTTAAACCAAAATCTTAACATGTCTTCATCAAACGACTATAAAAATTTTCTTACTCAATTCAATCGACATATGCTTCCACTCTTTTTACACTCATGAATTAAGAGCTTAAAAATTATATAATAAAAAACTTCTCAACTCTCCTAATTCCATATGGAAATGTATTCTTAGTATCTCCACGAAAGTAGCAAACACAACTGAATGATCAAGAGGTCTTTTGTAGGCTATAATAGGGCTGCTGATAATTGGCTTAACAAATAAAAGGTATACTTTTGATAATAAAAGTAAGAAAATTCATCAATTGTAAAGATTCGAAATACTTGAATAAAATTTATTCATCAAACCATTGACATAAATCTTATTGCATCCTAGTTTTCGAATTTCCTACACTCACTTGACTAACTTGACTATTTAATCATGAAGACTATTTAGGTTGTAATGTTATGTTCAAAGTCCTTAAGTTTAGCCAAAAGGGATTACATTTCAGGCTCAAACCATATTTAAACTAACTCGAACTTCCCATACATCTTACATGTAAAATTTAAAACTTTATTATGCAAAACCTCTATATTTATTTTATTTCTTCTTTATTCAAAGCCTGATATTATTCTCGGTTTGCTTTTTGATATTTTTACTAAGTTTGTCTTAATTCTCCTTACCATATTTTAGGATATCTAAGAAAAATATTTTCAAGAGTATTGCAATAATGCCCAAATGCTTAAATACCTCAATTCTATCTTAACTTTTCAAGTCAAAATACATATTTAAAACCGGTTCATTTCAAATAAGGGATATCCATGTAAAAAAGGAATAAAGTTAAAGCTTAAAATGAGAAACTAAAAGCAATGTACAAAAAATGTAACTTATTGTCCATATCGAGGAATGGCCTCAATCATCTTTTTTATACAGGTTAGCTTAAGTATTAGTCTTGGAAAATTCTACATTCAAAAATTAATTTTTACGCATTTTAAGTACTCTCCTCTTCTTTAATGAATTTCTCAAATAAGCTTAAGATTAAATTTTTTGGTAAATGAGTTTTCAAAAAATTTTATGTTTCAAAATACGTGGGCTAAGGCTAATTGGCTAAGAAACAAGTCACCTATATCATTTTCTTTCTCAAGTGTGCACTAGGATTTCAATTTAACAAATCAAAGAATTGTTCTAGGATAGGTGGATAAATATTGCTTTCATGCATACGGTTCTTCTCAAGTAGTCTAGAATAAAAAATTAATTATTTTGACAAACACATGTATAAGAAACCAATTTCATATGCATCACTTGTCATCATTATTTTTTTTCTTATTCATGAAAGCTTTTAACATTATAAGTAATAAAGTTTTATGGATTTCAAACATTTCAACTACTCTCCGTATAAATCAAATAATTTTAACATTCAAATTACTTGATTTAAATAAAAATTTAATAAATAACCTAATTCATAGTTTTTTCATAAGAACTCATAAAAAAATTCATGTAAGAGCTAAAATCAAAATTTTGTCAATATATCAATCGACAATTTGCATTCTCACCATCCCACATTTAAAATAAATATTGTCATTAACATCTACTCACACATTATTAATATCCTTTAATGCTATTTCACTCAAATAACATTCATCGAACTCAAGCATCATGATAAAAAAAAATTTTGGACATAAAAAATTGATAAGATGAGTGACTTTCCTTTTTAAGCTTTTATGTGTTTGTATTAATTTTGTTTTCACCCTCTTGTCGTTAAAATGAATTCCTGCAAAACAGTTATTGACTTAAGATTGAAAAAAGAACCAACTAAACTAAACGCAAGAAAGAAAAATAAAATACAAAATAAATAAAAATCAAATAAAATTACTTTTGTTACCTCCTAAGAAGTTTTAAATTTAACATCTTCAGCTGGACTAGTTGAAGTTCAACTAATTTTTAGTCTCTCAAATACAGGTTCATGCAAATGTTGTTCTTATTTCTGCCGTATTGCACTCTGCACTCTCGTATCTCTGTCTCTGCAATAGTCTTTCTCGTCATTGATTTTGATTCCCTCAAGCAATTCTTTTTCCTGCATTAATTTGTTATATTGACCTATCATACCATAAATGCTGCTAGTAATTTGATAATGATAGCAATAAAAGAAGAAAGAATTCTTCCTAGATTTATAATGATCAACATTCAAAACTATAGGATTCAGTTGTTGCACTCCTATTCTTTGTAGATGATAACTTATATGACTTTGATTGTACGAATTGCTTTTCTGTCTCAATTACAGATGAGTTGATCGTCTTCTCCTCAATTGAAAAGCTTATATTTTTTGAAATTTCTCGATTTCCATTTGGTCTTATTCTACATCATTCAACTCATTATCTGCCTGGCCTTTACTCGTCAACGGGATTTCATAACACTCCAAAAAAGTAGCCAATTGCATGTTTAGTTCACTACGATGCTCATCAAAATTTTAATTTGAAAGATTATTGGATGTGCAATCTATTTTTCTAGCATTATACTATGTGTAATTAGTTGATTTGTCTCTAAAAAAAGTTGATCATTCTTTAATTAATCAATTGCATTCATTGTTGGATTTCCGCCTCTTGTTCTCTTTGTTTCATCAGAATTTATTTTAAAAAGTTTTTATTATTTGATTCTTCAAGTAGTGGTAAAAGTATTAACTATTATGAAATGGATGAAGCAAAATTTTCCAACACAATCATAAGATTTGATTTTTATGGTTGAGGTGAAAATGGGTTTGCTCATATTGAGGATAGTAATCATTAAACCAAGAAAAGTTTGAAAGGGTATACCAGGGAGGATTGTAAGTATTTGAGAAAATGTTTTTAGCAAGATAGGGGTTGTTGCTCAATTCCTATATCCTACTGATATGTTGCAACTATTATTGATGTTCCTCCATATAATTACTTATATGTGCTCTCATATTAAATTATTTAATTTTCTTGATAATGCATCAATGTTATTTATTATATGCCCACCAATTGATCTAGCAATCATTCTATCATCATACCATTGATTATAATGTGTCATTTATTCATTTTAATTAATAAGAAAAGAAGAAAAAATTATCTAAAATAATTAAATTGCTATATGTCTAACTTTAACAATGATCCCCAACAATGACGCAAAAAACTTGTTGTGTTAACCATAAGTGCTCAAGATGTAGTCTGTATATAAAATATCACTCTCATGATGATCGGATTGAAAACTAAACTAAGCAATTTAAATGTTTTAGATAACAAGGAATTGAGAAATGTAACAAAATTTTTGGTTAATCTAATTAAAAAATGAAATGGAAATTTAAACTAAATATGTGAATGAAAAATAGGGATGAGAAACATTTAAGGTCTAAGGTTCACATGTAAACTTTCTACAATGGATAATCGACTTAGTTATTCAATTTGAATAATTTACATTAAAGGAGAGCAAACCCTTTTGTAATCATACAACCTCTTTCTACGTATGTAGATGTATCATAATTGTCATGACCACCTATTTTCATATGAAACTATCAATTACAACACATTGAGTTCTATGGCAGTTTCTGGAATTTTTCAATAACGTTTGGCTTATTTTCATAGTCAAAACTCTTAGGCTTAGTATCTTAACTTCTTATATTAAACTTTCATCTTTTGATTCCTTCTCTTAATATACAGGATTACACAAAGTGCAGGCCCAAATACCAAGCAACTGTTTATACTACAATATCAAATTAAAGCAAACTATGTTTCACAAATAATTATCGTAAAACCATCCACACAAATTATTCACATGCTCCATTCTAACCCAGGATAGAAAAGTTATCCAAATATGACTTTAATGATTTCAAAAGATAAAACAATATCCTTCTTATAATCTATAAAATCCATAACAATAGAATTTAAAGAGAAAGAAAAAAGCTTAAGTCTCTAACGGTATGTAAGATATCTTCCTTAAACATACTCCTCTTTTCAAACCCTAGCCTCCAAGATGCTCTAAAAAATTCTTAATTTGTGCCTCAAGTATATTAAATATGTTTTCCTTCAAAATTATGCAAAATCTCATGAAACTGGTTCACATAGCACTAAAATTGGAGGCTTACGAGTGAAACACGATTTGAACTATGTTTCACTCTGGAGCTCTATTTTTTTGCTCTATTTCTTCATATTTTTTAGCATGGCATAACTCAAAATGTAGTGAGACGTCTCCATCATGTTTCAAACTTTGTGTACTTTGCACCTTTGTTTTTTTTAAAAACTCCTTTCTTTTTGTGCATCTCTTTCTCAACTTTCATTCTTCTTTTCTTTACATCAAATTCTTTATTTACCCTATTCGCACAAATAACAATCAAATGTAAATATTTGCACTTAAATGTAAGATATTTCATCTACCAAAATTATGATTTATTCAACATTCTGAGTATGAAAATATTCATGATGCGTGGTATAAAATTAACACCTCAAAAATCAATACCAGGCATCTGTCTGCGTAAAATATTAATATATATTATATAACATATTCATCCATGATACTAGATGTCTTATATTTACATATATTAATATATTAAATATTATCAGCATTAATAGATAATGGACGCTCCATCTATTCCATATACACTAATATTATTCGAGCCCACTTCTATATAACCGGATTATATTAAAGTGGTTTCATATAACCCCTTCAAATTTTTAGATTTTTATGCTTAAGAGAAAATTCAATCCATTTATTGCATGCAACATTGTTCATTTAGCTAAGATACCAAGTTTCATCCTAATCAAATATATGCATAGGCCACAGTTGCTTAGAAATATATTGTAAAATACTAAAAATGCTTAAATCATTTATATATATTTAGAATATAATAATACTTTTTAGAATCATTTGTCTACATAAAAATGATATTTAAATGGTTTAGATATTGAAAATACTATTTATAAATTTTTTAGCATTAAATTAATTTATTATTTTAAGTTTACACATTTATAAATGAGGCCCATATACAGTTATACAAAATAAATGAGAGGGTTTTATGTTAATATTAATATCTTTAAATACAAGAGATGGAGTATATTTTGCATCAACTATCGAAATATTAAAAATAAATAGGGTTATATAGAAGAAGAGTTTCACAGAAGTAATCCTAATATATGTTAAGACATATAGAGAAATGATCATGTTAGCCCAAACTAAGCAAATATTTCGCTTAGCCTACCTAAAAAACTCATTTAAAATACTTCTTTTGTATTTTTCTTCATCTACTTATGTATCTAAGTATATTTAATAGGTGTGAAACTCGCGTTGGTTTGGTTCGAGTAGTCTTCTACCATACCCATACTGTATTTGCAGAATGCCTATCCTATTCTACCTATTTTTCAACTTGATTTCTAGTATATTCTATCCTACCCATTACTCATAAGATCGTTTCAATTTTAAATCAATTCCTTTAATACTTAAATATAATTTTTTTTACAAAAGTATTTGTATGTTATTTGAAATATATAAACACCGTTTGGAAAGTGATAAAACTTTTAGATGAAAAACTTTCATATGAAAATTTTGAAATTGATAGAAAATGATGTGATATGATAGGGGTAATGATGAAGTATAAAGAGAACAAAGTTTAAAATAGATTGGTTAATTTTATTGATATTTGTATAGAAATGATTAGAAATTATGGTAGTTGTGTAGGAAGATGTAAAGAAATAATTTTAATATAGTATAATTATGAAGATTGAAAAGTTTTACCTTGACATTTTCTTGTCATTGTCAAACACACCCCAAAAAGTCATTCTCATTTATTTTTCAAAATCACAAGTGCGTATGCTACTGTTTACATTGTCGGGGTATTTGGGAAAGCATAAACTTTTCCAACTAAAATTTTTTATTTTCAATAACTACCTTATTTTTAATCATTTTTTCATCTTCCTATAAGACTACCCTACTTTTTAATCATTTTTATATAACTACCTATGCAACTAACCTATCTATTTTAGCTTTATTCTCTTTACTCTCCATCATTATCCCTATCATATCATATCATTTTCTACTAATTCAAAAACTTTTATGCCAAAAAATTTTCATCAAAATTTTTATCACTTCCGTAACACACCCATTGTATAAAAAATATAAATATATTGTCACAACTTAATCATTAAAACTATTAATATATTAATCACAATTCACATGCTTATTTGTAAAAGTCTTTCACAAGTCAAATGACATATATATAAAAAACTAAACTAGTTTCTTACTTCATAGTTCACAACTCTATAAGGTATAAGATTCATTTGAATTCAAATTTGTTAAAATACGTGTGCGTACAGGACGTCACAGACAAAATACAACACATACTATATAATATATGTTACATATATGTAATATCCATGTGGTCGGTTCCAGGTACCCAACACATCTATCTTACTTGTATCCTATTTGAGGGAGTGGATAATAATTTATACCCTACCCATACCCAAGAGTAATATTCGTACATTATCCGACCCTAATTTATCCTATCCAAATTAGGATTGGGTAGGTGGGTATCTATTAGTACTCTACCCAAGTTACACTAGTATTTAATGTATAAGTCTATTTTTATCATTTTTGGATATGCATATATATTTTTTAAGATTAAATTTAGCTTATATGTTGAATATTCTTAGATAAACAAGTATATGAACAAAAGGTAAAAAAAAACTATTTTAAACAACTTTTTTAAGATGAGTTAAGTGAGACGTTTGCTTAGCCTGAACTAACAAGATTATTCCTCTGATTATATATTATCATCGGACGAACCATCTGTCCACATATGCTAATATATATATATATATAATATACATTAATATATATAGACCACCAAATATTTTCATGTATATATATGATTTAGGTAGCCCAGTGGTTAACTAAAATAAATTATTAATATGATTTTCATGGATTAAAATATTAAACAGAAATTAAATAACAAGCCTATCCTAATATCCTAATAATGAGATTATAAAAAACCATGACCTACAATTACACGATATATGTAATAAATTAATATTATATGATATAGGCTAATATCCTAGACTATATTATATTATTACATCCAGATATGGAGCCCGATTAGGTGCGTCCTGAGTACACTTAGCTTGGGTTCACCGAGCTGCAAATATCTATTTTTTAATTCTTTTGAAAGAATTTTATACAACTGTTAATCTTAAATTACTAAAAATACCACTGATATTTGAAAATCTAAAAAATATAAAAATATTTAAAATTGGTAAAAATTGATACACATGTTAAATATACTTAAATTAATGATTTTTTGAAAAAAAATTCAAAATTTTTTTTAAAAAGGTTAAATAATCTCAGGTGCACTGAAGCTAAGTGCACCGGGGTGAATTTAATAATAACCATTAATATATATACTAATATATTAGATTTTGTACCCTAGATACTGGACATATTTTATAGCACAGTTTTTTTTTATTTATTGAATTCAAGCATCCATGTAATCACTTTAATTTTTTATTAATTCCATCCCATGCATGGATTAAACATGATTTAATCTTTGTTATATATTTTTATTTTTTTAGTAGCGTAGCCATCATCCTTTATTATTCTAGGAACTAAGTAAATGAACAAATTAAAATAAAAAATAATGCACCTATCTTTGGATGCTCCTTCTTTTTCTCCCAATCTCTTTCTCTCTAGAACTCGCTTCCTTGAATTCTAACTTTGTATTCCTAGAATTAACTACATTTATATAGACTTTGCTTGGACTTTACTCAATTTATTTATTTTCACTTTACACAGTAACACCTCCTTTGGTTGCTTGCCCGAGAAGCAATATAATCCTCCTAGCTTATTTGCAATATTACCTCTTATCTCCATTTTTCTGAAATTGTAATTTAATCCCTTTCATATCTACTCTTTTTCAAAATTGCAATTTAACCCTACTCTTTCTAAAATTATAAATTTATCTCTTTCCAAGTAAATGTTTATTAATTATAATATCACCACTTATCAAAATTTATAAATGAACTTTAGAATTTTCATTTATTGCAAATTCATCTTATTTTTCATTGATTAACTTATCTTCTAGATTTTTCATCTATCCCTCTCTTCCGAAAGTAGAATCAACTATGGAACTTAGGGTTTCACACTCCTACTCTACCTATTGATTAGTTTATTCCTAGTTTACCCTATCTTATCTATTTTAAAATCAGTTTTCTTTCATTTTCAAATCAGTTCCTTCAATACTCGAATACAATAATCCAAAAAAATATTATTTTTTTGTTCTAAATAGTACAAAGAATTGTATTCAAACCATTGCTGCTATTAACCTCGGCCATGTTTGTAGTAATAAAAAACCACATTAACGATAACATCTACATTCATTTTATGACCATTTACCATTAAAAACACAATCATAAGCAATATATAAAGAAAACGCAAGGGAAATAATTATTTCAACTCTAAAATTATATTATTGCAGTAAAATAAGAATAAAACAATAAGACAAACTTACACAATGAGAAAAACCAAGTCGATTGTGGCACTAAATAAATGAGTAATGTTTCTCTACATCTTGATGCATTAAATTTCAATAAATTCGGGTGAAAAACTCCATTTTTATATTTTTTTTGAAATTTTTTATAAGATTGTTAGCCTTTGTGTATTTAACATATGTATTAAGTTTTATAATTTTTTAAGATATATAAATATATATTTTTGATTTTTTAAAATCAGGGATATTTCAGGTACTTGAAAATGGCTAAAGTACCCTTGTGTTTAAAAATTAAAAAATATATATATATGCATATCCAAAAATTTTAAATTTTGGCTTATAGATTAAATATTTTTAGATTAACAATCTTAAAAATCAAAAAATATAAAAAAAATGGGGTTCCACACCTTGATGCATTGAAATATTCTCCCAAATTAACATCTCAATTCTCAAGCCTGTTTCAAATTTTTTTATAAAGAAAATTGCAGTTCATCATTATTCTTCAAGCTTAAGCATGTTAATGAACATAAAACCTTGAGAAACGAAGAGGACTATACTTAGGCTACTAGGGATGTTCATTACCTCATTCGACCCGATCGACTTGGCCATCAAGCCTTACCAATTTTAGGATTTGCTGACTACAATGCAGGATGATAATAAATTAACCGTAAAAAAATTGAGGACAGGAAGGTAAGAAATACGATCTAGAAGAAGGATACACCGACATCTCACTGTTTCGACATTGCTAGCCTCCTTACCGATTTCATCATCGAGGATTGGGGATGAAAACAAATTCCAGTGTCATCAGCTTGCTTGAGGATTTCCGAATCAAGAATCTTAGGTGTCATCAACTTGCTTGAGGATTTTCGAAATCAAGAATCTTAGGGTTTTAAAATGGAGAGTTTGAGAATTTTCAATATATATAGAGAGAGAGAGTTTGAGGTGTGAAGATGAATTAAAGATAGTTTTGAAGTAGATTTCGACAAAGGAGTGAGCGTCGAACAATGGTAATCGGAGAATTGAAAGACGAAAATTTGGAAATAGCTGCCTTTTAAGAACTTGAAAGGTTACGTACCCGATACATGTAATAATCCAGAAAAATGGGGTAAATATATAATTTAAAAAATTTTAACTATGAAATTTGGTTTTGTAATTTTTCTAGAAGGAATTTAAAAATTCTGAATTATGCTAAATTAAACTACTTAAATTCAGGAACCTTTTTGAAAAATGAATTGAAAAATTTTGGCAATTAGGGGTGCAATTAGTGGTTTGTATACCTATTTATTTTAAAAACAGTGTTAATCAAGATGCAATTTAATTTCCATAGGCACTGTTGTTGGAAGTTATAGTTTTCCTATTTATTTAGGAGTTGTGGTCCCCCATTTATTGAGTGGGAGTTTGTTGTCCCCTACTGATTGGTGGAAATTACAAATTTTCATTTGTAAATTGTAAGAATGTCTTAGAGTGTCATTATAATAGAAATTAAGATAGATATAAATGCATATTAATTAAAAAAGATGCTCTTTAATATAGATAGACTAGATTATAGAAATTAATTGAATAAAATACTTAAATAATTTTATTTAATTTACATCAACAAACGTGCCTAAAGGCATGCATGCATGGACATTATTGCATGCTAATGACATTACCTCTTTCATATTTTATAATTTTTAAAGCTAAAAATGGATAGATCTTAGTATACTCAAAGTGGATTATTATGAAATTTGAGCCGAATTTAATTTATTCTACAAGATAAGTGGATTAGATCATAAAAATTATGTTTAGAAAGTTGTTAAATAATTTCAATTAGTTAAATTAAATTACTTAAGCTTATAATGTTTATATCTTAACTTGTATAAATAAATTAGAAATGAAACAAGATGTACAAGTTTAATTTGATGTGTTACAGTATGAAATGTTTAGATCATGGTAATTTTATTTGAAGAGTTGGTACATAATTTTTTAACAACTTTGAATTGGACGTAATAGTTAAGAGGTGTAAGCTGCCGACTGTTATATTTTTCGAAGGTAATTGTGTGTTGCACCATTCATGGCTAAATTAAGCCAGGTATGACCCAATTAATTGAAGTCGACAACTAAGTCTACTCGTTCACCAATGCTTATTTTCATTCAAAATTAACAGAACTTAGGATCCCATGTCGTCAAGGCAATGGACGGCTCTACCGGCAGCGAGTTATAAATATGAATTTCAGTAATAGTTTTACGCATAAAATGAAGTAGAAATAAATCAAAACTAAGAATATAACTTTAGATTTTAAAAGATGAGATTTGAAGGTTTTTTTGTTTTATGAAATCTGAGATTTGAAGTTAGGTTACATAGTATTTTCAATTTTTTTTATTAGAACTTACTAAGTTATTTAATTAGCTTATTTAAAAATTGGAAAAGTATGAACTAGCCTTTTACCTTTTCATTTGTTTAGGTAACCATTTAAATTTTACGCAAGTAAAATTATTTATTTAGTTTATTTAAATTTGAGATGGTAGAAATTAGCTTTTCAAGCTTCCTAAGTTATTTAACTAATTGTTAAACCTGTAGTCTTATAGAAATTTATTTAGTCTCTCGTATCAAGGCTTTTGGGATTTGTTTCAATTCATACAGTGCTTTCCTAAATTTGAATATGGTTTGGATAAATTGGATTATCAAATTGTACTAATTGTTTCGCGTACACGTCTTCATTAATGAACCCATTAAGATATACACTCTTTATGTTTATTTGATAATGCTTAAAGTCGATATAGGATACAAAAGCTAGCAGCATTCTAATGGCTTCAATCCCTGCAACATGGGCAAAAAACTTCTCAAAATCAATATGTTCCTCTTGATAATACCCTTTTGCAATCAATCTTACCTTGTTTCTAATAACGAGTCCCGATTTGTCCACTTTATTCATATAAATCTGTTTAGTTCTAATTACTTATGCATCCTTATGTTTCGGACCTAAGGTCCATATGTTGTTTCTCTTGAACTGATTTAGTTCTTCTTACATTTGCCAAAATCTAGCTTTTATCATCCAAATCTTAGTCTATACAAGAAGGTTCAATTTTAGAAATAAAGGTAAAATTACCACAAACTTGATGATATGATTATTCACTTTTATTTTTCCATATACATCTTCCAGTACCAATGTAAATTTTGCATTTTTTTGGAACCCAATCTAGGATTGAATTATCTGTTAGTGTAAATTATGACACTAAAGCTTGTGGAATATATAATATTAATATGGAGTCAATAAAAATTTAAGTATTTTTCAATTGATGTATATAGTCAATTATGTGTAAAAAATAAAAAATTTATAAAATTTTCCAAAAATAAATGTTATATAATTTGCCACATAGTGAACAATTGAGTTATGGGTGTCTAATCTATCAAATTTGAAATTATTGAAGTTTAGAATTTTTACAGAGAAAGAATCAAATTGGAATAATGTAGAATATAAAAATATGACGTATGCATATAGAGTCCTCTTCAAGGTAGGGGGAGATGCAACGTTACAAACAACTCTAGGAAGAGGTAAAGAAGGGGAGATTTTCACAACAAAGGAAAAGGATTCAATAGTTTATAATTTAGCACCAAGGACAACTAAAAAGGCACTAATTTTGGCAACCTGAGGGTTTAGGTTTGTTTTGTTAACTCCAAGTTAGATTTTCTCAAGAAGATAAGGTAAACAAGAGAGGAAGGACAAATCATGTCCCTCAATAAGGAGATGAACTCCAAAGATTTATTAGCCGAGCAAATACAAACATTAAAGATTAGAGATGGATTGAAAAAGTGTATTGACCCAGAAAATAAGCCATCTATGTTGTGCTTGATATGGGATATAGGAAGCTATAATAAGGAATTTTTCAAGACTACAATATGTCTATTATGGAATACAAGGGGTTCTTTTGCTTTCATCAATATAGATAAAAACCTATTTTTGATCACTTTTGAAAGATAGCAGGGCATAAGCTCAACCCTTCGACAGAGACCATGGCCTCAGGACGAACACCTTGTGCTCTTGGTAAAGATAGACAAGTTGATGGAATAGGAAGAGGTAGTATTGCACTATTCACCTTTATGCCTATAGATTAGAAATATCCCACATATGGCGGATAAGGAAGGATTGGGAATGATCGTGGGACAATCATTTGATGATTTCTTACAAGTGATGGTCATAAAAGAGGTCTTAAAAGTAAGGGTAGTAGTGTATGTATGAAAGCCATTGCGCATAGATATCTTTATACAATGTGGGAATCAAAATAGAAGGTGATTGTACTTCCAGTAAGAAGAATTATCAACCTTCTGCTATTTATGAAGAAGGATATAAAACTCTTACAAAACCTACAAGGAGCAAAAAGATGACAACATAGAGCTTTAGGAAGTTAATATGAGGATGAAAAGGGAAATAGAGTGGTACTAAGAACATATTTACTAGAAAAAGGGATTCAAGAGGAAGGGGGAAGGAAAAAGTGGGGATGAAAGGGAGAGGGAAGGGATAGAGTTTTATGGCAATGAGGGTTATAAGGAGGTAGAGATGTATAAGAAAAGGAGGAGATTATTATTACAAGGGTGCAACAAATATAAGAAGTAGAGGGGTAAGTTTTAAGAGAGGGAGAGATACAAATTAGATGGTCAATATTCAAGAAGCTGACCAAAAGAGAGATAACAAATTTAAAAGAGTGGGAGATTATGTAAAGGGAAGGAAAATGGTGTACTAGGTGTGGATAGATGGGATGCGGGTAATGATGGAGGAGGAAGAAGGGAAGTGAAAATTAATGAAAAAAGCAAGTTCTAACTAGCAGCAAAAGCACAAAATTCTCATAGAGGTGGAGCTAAAAGGGAGAGGGTGGATAATGAGGAGGAAGTTTTTCTTAGTAAATAATGCAATTATTAAGGAGGTCATATGGTAAGAAAGGTGTAGGGAATAGTTTTTGTGGGAAGGGGGTAAAAAAAGAAATACACAAGATAGTATAAGGGAATAAGAAGATATTACAATAAGGGAGATGAGAGCAAAGGAAAGGAGCCAAAGAGTACTAAGAGAGGATGTAGCAAGCACTATCTGTAGTGAATTGATGACATCAGAGGAGCAAAGCACAAAAGATAATAAACTTTTAATTGAGAGTGAGATCAAAATAGAGTTGTCAGTTGCTCATGACTTGAGATCTAAAAGGAGATGTAAAAGATTTGAGAAGGGGAATCTAGTGAGAATAAAAAGTGTTGTGCAAGCTCCTGAATCATCAAAAGATAAGAAGAACCAAATACTATGTTGTTTGCTGAATTGAAAGGAGGTTAATTTTCATAATATGGAGAAAAGATAGAGGTGTTGGGATCACATTAGGATAAAATGCAACAGTGACGAGGTGGAGGCTAAGTAAAAGTCTCAACCCCACTTTAATAAAATGACACTTATAGTTAGAAACCATCATGGACTTAGGAACTCATTTGTAATTTGCAACCTTTTAAATGTGATCGGGAAATAAGATCCTAATATGGTCTTTTTTTTATATACCAAAGAAAAAGTGGTAGAAACAGAAAGGGTTAAAAGAAAGGTGAAATTTCATGGATGTTATAAAATGCATTCAAAGGAGAGGTGGTCTAGCCAAACAATGGATAGAGAATATGGAGATTGCTATCAAGAGAATTTTACAAAATCACATTGATGCAGAGATTCTGAGCTCCTAATGTTCAATTACTTAGTGTTTTACAAGATTCTATTGGAATCCAGATGTAGACAGAAGGATGGAGTCTTAGAGTGCTCTAAAAGATCTTTACAATCAAGGAGTCCTTCCTTATCTCATCATGGAAAACTTCAATAAAATTCTTAGTCCTTAGAATGCAAAAGTAGGAGAAATGGTTTAGAAAGTTAAATTCAAGCTTTTAGACATGTTATGGATTGGTTCAACTTGGTGAACGTGGGATATGCTGGATCTAAAATGACTTGGTCAATAGAAGAGGATGGGACCATGTCGAGGCTCATTTGGATTGATGTCTAGCCTTACTGCATGGTTAAATCTGTTCCCTTTTGCACAACTTCGCCATCTGATGGTTGCTACATTAGGCCATTATTCTATTAAAATGATAATGGATGCGAGGATAGGGAAGGAGAAGCCATAAAGAGAATTTAAATACAAACTCTTTTGGACCAAAGAAAAGGTGGCGCATGAGGTGGTCAAAGGAGTGTGTAATATAGAACAATTGTGGGAAGCCTCAACAGCGGAAAATTTTAGCTAGAAGATCAAAAGGTGTGGTTTATAGTTTATGAGGTGGAATGGAGAGAGAAGAGGAAATATCATAGACAAGATTAAAAAATCCTAAGTTCATCTTACAAAGCTGAAGTTGTAACCCAGTTGAGATCTAAGAGATGAAGAAGTTAAAAATATAGAAAAGAAAATAAATGATCTATTAAAAGTTGAAGAGCTATAGTGTCATTAGAGATTGAAGGTGCATTGGCTTTTGTATGGAATGGAAACACAACATTTGTGGAACCCCAAATTTTTAAGACCATGTATGAAACCCTAAGGTCATGAACCCTGGGTTATTAATTTTTTTATATATAATTTTCATAATATATGGAATTGAAGGATCAAATAATTAATTATGAAATATAATTTTAAATGA
>JAXCLR010030084.1:0-20932 GCA_035584095.1 Annona squamosa | reverse complement strand
TTTATCTCTCATTCACCAATAAGTGATTTAATTTTCTTATTTATTTTTTATAAATTGTATAGAGTTTGTATTTATAATGAAGGATGATCACAGCATGAATGCAAATGACGATATTAATATGATTATTCATATGGATAATGAGGCTACAAAAAATATAAAAATAGACGTAAACAACAACAAAACAAAATTAATTATAAATTGTAAAGTCTAAAATATAAATAAGTATTTCTTTATATTATTTAAAACAATAGAAAAAATATTTTTTCACATATTATCATTAATTATTCTAGGAACTGATTTAAAAGCGGAATCAAAACCGAATCGACTTTATGGGTAATAGATCCCGAAACGTATAATAAACACCGACCCTATAAGCAAGTAAAGTATTTTAGACTTTTTGAAAATAAGATATAAATAAAATAAATTATTATTTAAACCGAAGTGACCTGAGTTACACTTAGTATGAACTAAAGTCTGTTGCCAGTGGGAAAGTTTTCAAACTGTTGCATTCGGCGTCCCATTTTTTATGCTCAGCATCTCTCACGATTCAGGAGAAAAAGTAATGTGGATAGGAGAAAATGAAAAGAAATTTCTAAAATGTTATTCGATTCTCTAAGGATGGTTTCAGGCGTATTGAAGTCTTTTCGCCATATACTGCCCACCATAATTGTCTTTTTTTGGTCGGTTTGATCAATTAAGTGTGAGTCGAGCCATCGACCGTAAAAAATATCGTTTTTTATTTTTTAAAATTTCTTTTATAAGTTTGTAGGTTTCATCTACATCCTTCGCAAAAGTAGTTTGATTTTTTAAAATTTTTTTGTTATTTTTTTAAAATTTAAAAACTCAATTAACAAGAAGGTGATAAATGTGCTTGGTATCCGTAGGCATCGGATCATTCTGCTCTTTGCCCTCTGGCGCTTTTTAAATTTAAATAAAATGTGAAAGAAAGGGACCACCCAACCAAAAGGATACTTCGACCATAGGAGTTAATCTTGTGCATGGAGGTATCGGTACTTAAAAACTTGCTGCTCTTTGTGCCATCGTGGCCATGAAGATTGCTTTCATCTATTTTGAGAATGCCTATCAACAAAGGTAGCCATCCACCAAAGCCTCTTATAAGACCCTATTTGGCCTCCCTCCTCTGGAGGAAGGTCTTGAGTAGTCTTAGAGGCAGGCTTTTCATCAAAAAGGTCGGGAAAAAAAAAAAAAAAGTTTAGCCAAATGAAGTTTTAGTGGTCTTGGAGGAGAAACCAACAAGGAGCAGAAGCCCAGTAGGACAAAAGAGCAGACCCAGCTAGGAGATATCCAAAGGCCCTTGGTCATATATATAAATCATGATCAAAGCTTATAGTGTTATGAGTGTCACTTGCTGCTGTATATGTTATCTAGGAGGAATGATGATAAACAGTTGATGGATTTCGAAATGCTTCGTCATAAAATCATCAAGTTTATGAAGCTTTGAAGTATGAAGTTTTTATGTTCGGAGATGAGAAGTTATTATTGCATTTATTACGTATGTTATACATGAATCAATTTATAAATCAGTTCATTATAAAAAAATTAAAAATCAGTTGTGGAGAAAAGTTACACGCATGTAGCATATCTGTCCTACTTGCTAGGTTTTTCGAACTCATTTGTTGTTTGATTCATTATCCTTCAAACAATGCGGATTTAAAGAAGCTAAGGAAGAAAATTTGTCGGAAGAACATTTGCTTGAATAAATGTCGAAAGAATATAACGTTTTTATTTGCATTTAAGTTTTTGCAATTAGGTGATGCAGTGCTCATTTATAAATTTGTAACTCACTATCTTTTATGTAATAAGTTGATGAAGTTTCTTTTATTTTGCATGATTTGTCTTGGGTAAATTACATGCATAAATATGATACAGTATATATAAATATATTGTGATGATCCCTACATATCTTCCCACCAACAAAAACCACTCTGCCGTAATGGTTTCTTCAACACACTGATCACAAGACAATTAATTATGCCACCACCATTTATTGGTAGATACACACAACAATAAAACACATATAAGAACCACAGCAAATAAACTGCTAGTAATCTAATTTTAATTAAGTGTTGACGTATCTGCAATTCTTCCTAACTTCCCCATTGGTGAAGCTGTCAATGTTGGTGATGTTCCCCATCTTCACCATCGAATCCGAGAACTGCTGGAAGAAAGCAATCGAGTCTTCGGCGTACTTCTGAACAAGCTCTTTCGTCTGGAACCACCCCAAAATGCTGGAATGCAGCTCCTGGTCCGAGTTCAGCAGCCCTTCTCCGCTCAAGAGCAACTGGTAGTAGGAGTTGTCGAAGAGGTAAGGTGTGTGGTAATCCAATGCGGTGATGCTGTCGTCGCTTTCTCCGACTGCAGCAGGACAGATGGATCTCAGCTTGTTCAGCTGTGCATCGCTGAGGGGATTCGACCCGGCAGTGAGTTGAAAGTCCCCATAGATCCTGTCGCGGAAGTTCTGGCAACGAGCCATGCCTATGGTGTGTGCACCTGCACTTTCAATAGCTGCACGGCTCAGCACAATCTTTCCAGACAGGCTCATTTTCAAGAATATCTTGGATATATGCCCAATAGAGCACTTAAAGAGCATTATGGGTGTGTGACTGTTCTAGTCTAGCCCACCATTTGCTGACACGAATAGACTTCTACTGCTCTCTAGAACAACAAGCTTCTCACTCTCAGTTAAATTTATTATTATTATTATTTATATAACGTATACTCGGTTTAATTTGCTAACTTTTTTTTTTTTTTTTGGTGGCTGTTAAGGGATCCGGTTGGCAGCGTACCCTATTAAAAAAATTTCAACTTGAATCTGTTCATTAACTTAGGTATAAAACCTCCGCCCTCATTTGCTTAAAATTCATTTAATTAACAAGTTAATGGGTTATCCATATAAGTTGTAAACAGTTTGAAAACGAACTGATTTAAAGTCCTATTGAGTACTAATATATGAAATAAATCTTTTCACAGAAAACACATGTTAACAACTAAGGGGGAAAAAATACCTTATTAGCTTGGAAATACATGCTTTAATATCAAACTTATATACTACTTTTAATGCGTTGTTAATGGGCTCATGAATTGGTCAACCCAATCTATTATTGTTTACTTAATTAAATGAGTAGTCAAGGTTAATGGACAAAATCTATTTATTCAAGAAACTCTTAACCTTAAACCATTTACAAACAAGTTGGTGGTACAGGTTATTAACTCAATTTATTAACACTCTTAATTTTTTATATTATTGGTTAAGTTTTGAGTTTCATTGGAATCTATGGAGCTCAAAAATCAAAACCGAAAAAAAAAAAAAGTCAAAACAGATTCAGGCAATGGGTAGGGTGTTAACATATATCACTGCCGAGTGTCGAGGACTCACCAGAAAGAGCCACCAAATCAGTGACCGAAAGGCCTTGGTAGAGAAACTTGGAGATGAGAGCAGGAATTCCTTCATCGGCGGCAGGGATGTTTGCATCTGCCAAGCTGGGACTAGCAGTTTTGGAATCCTTTCTACCCAGTGGAACATCCCAGTAGGGCCCGCCAACCTGCGCCGTTCAGTGGAGCATGCATTCATTAAGAGTAATTAATGGAATGATTTAGATTCGAAGAAAAGAATATTAATGGTAGGTGCTTTAATTTAATTACCAGAATTACAGCATCTCTTGCTGCTATGGTGAGTAAATCTGCGCAAGAAACGACCCCGGGGCACTCGGACTCAAGCTTGTTCTTGATTCTGTCGACTAGCTCAAAACCAATGAGAGAATTGACATTCTGCCTTGCTTCCTTTTCTCCCTGAAGTGTGGTCGTGTCGTCCAGCAAAACCGACCCATCGCAGCCCTGCATTTGTTGATCGAGGTCAGCAGGCGTTTGCGTTCGTTCTGTTATTTACAATTATTAACAATCCAATCTATGGTCATGTGATTGCAATTTGAATTGGTACGTAGTTTTGCAAGCAAATTTCAGAAATTTCCCAATGCAACTCCTGGTCAAAGACCATGTGCATCAAAACAACATTCAATCTGCTGCAGTTGATGCATGTGACAACATGTTTACATCAAACATGTTTTCATCAACAATGCACGCATTTAAGCATGCAGCGTTCTGCTTAGATGATCATTCTCCAATCACCTACATAATAAGACACTCAAATACCACATTGGATTAATGCCAATTGTCAAATGTGGCAGGAAATGAAATTCAGCAAATCAGAAAATTATTGCAAATATCATGGTTTTTCACCATCTATTTTGAAATGGAAGATGACTAAAGTTCATTTCTTTTAGCACTTCCTTGTAAAATTTTGAGCTTATTTGAAGATAAATCCTAACATCCACTTGAATAAAATAACAAGAATTATATAATCAACTTGCATGTATAGAATAAATTAAAACGTAAATTGACGAAATAGAAATATATATTTTATCTTGTAAGTTGTTAATTAAGCAGATCATCACACGCGATAGGTATTAATTACCAACGCAAGGAATTTGTTTTTATCAATCAATGTTTTTATTGCCTAATTAATATTTTCTGCTGATAGTTAATTTGCAATGAATTTTTATTGTAAAATTCATTACAATCCTGTCAGTGAAAATTAATTTATTGTGCATATAGTTGTTGGAACAAAAAATAGTTTTTATGTTTTGAGTAAGCAATCAATTTTATTTTGGTTGTCAAAATCCTTGTTTGCAGCACTCTATTATCTAGATAATTTTAAAGTGTATTTCTCAAATCAACATACTATATGCCCATATATCTGGTTCTTTTTCTTTTGGCTGGATATTTAGATCATTCACAGCAAAAGAAAGTCGTAGGATTGCTTGAAATCAATTTTTTTCGACATCATTCATTATAATTCTAAGTTAATTTTTTGCATATAAAGTAAACAAGTAATAATAAATACAATAAATGGGTGGATTTGGTCGAGTCATCACGATTATGAAAAGTACTTAAGAGGTTGCAAATAAAATCATGATATGTTATCCTCACAACAACCAAATACATGTATTCACATAGACTGTACTGCATGTGCTCATGCAACGCGGGTAACTAAAGTTGTGGACTGATCACCTGAACGAAGCAGTCATGGAAATGGAGGCGGAGTATGGCTGCAGCATTGCGCGGGTCAGACAGCACAGCGCATTCCATCTCAGCACGTACAATGCCCAAGACATTGGGGCATGTTGATGAGTAGTAATCCAAGCTTAGGTAATAAGGATCTTCAGCTCCTACATTAACTCCAAAGTTGCAAATCAAAATGCATAACAAAATTAAGGCCATGGCTCTCGCCATCATTGCCATTCCAGCTTGCCACTCTAGTCAGGGATGAGAGAGAAATGGCAGGGAATGAATGATGAGATGTCGAAGTTAAGTTATATATAGATATAATAAGAGGACAAAGAAGATTTCTACTATTATATTCTGCTGATGACTGACCCAGTGGAATTAGACGAACCACTACGTATCATGACCCCTCGATGTACGCATATCAAATCCAATGTTTGGAATTGTCCAACTGGTTTGATCTTTAATGGGTAGACCCCAAATTATCAATCATAACCATTCGACCGTGCAGATTGAGAGGTTGGACTGTCCGGGTGCAAAGAGAGCCACTGAATTGATCACATGCAGAATATTTTAGAAGCGTCTGCGGGAGGAGCTGGGGGAGGGATTTGTGACAAGTCAAGAGAAGATGCACCTGTAAAATGCACCGTTAGGTTGGTGGGTGCTCTGCTCACTTAGCTAATAATTACCAAACCTTAATATCTTCTTAATCCCACACGCCAAAAATTAAAGCACGTGGTAGGTGACATCGGAAGCATGAGGAGGTTAGGGTGTTACTAGGGTCAATAATAACCGACCTACCGTTAGACGAATCCAAACCGTTCATGAGATGATAGACACAGATTCAACCACTGGGTAAAACCGTAAAAGTATTGCTCAACCTGGTTCTAGTAATTCCAATTAGTAATCCAGTTATGGCTGGAAAGAATAATTCAACCAACTGGACCTATGTTTGCATATTGAATATGGGTTTGTTGATATCCCAAATTATTGAAAATGTGAGCGGAATTTGCAAAAGAAGTGTGAGAAAAAAGATAATGATATTAACAAAAAATGTAGTGAGATAACTGTGCTATTATGAAGCAAATAACCATAATTCTTTGAAAAACTAAATAATAATTTTTTTTCCATATCATATGGTTCCTTTTTATTTGGTTTTTCAATTTCTTTTTTACCGTATCGTACTACTCCACTTATTAGTTCTCCAACTCATCTGCAAGAAACACGGCACCACTGGACGTATTCAATGAATGATTTCGTGGGTCACAAATCTCATGAATTTCTTCTTGAGATACAGAATCTAATGAAATCCAACATTACGTGTGCTTTCTTGTAACTTTATCCTCTACCAGCCGTAAATCTCATTCCAAGAAATTTCTAAGCAATCCCATTGAAATTTTGAACAAGAGAGTCGAAAATTGACACTTTGTTTAAGAGGGAACTGAATTCTTTACCACTCCAACAAGCGTTTGTTATAAAACTATTTTTCTAAGTATAGTTAACTTGTATACCTCTATCAAAAAAAAGAAAAAACTTGTATACCAAATTTTACTATTTTGAAAGATTAATATAATCTTTGAAAAATTTTATCCTAACTAAAATATCTCTATATTTAAAAATCAAATATATATGTATAAACATAAAAAAAACGTAAAAATTGGATAATAATTTTATATTAAAAAAAAACCAAAAAAATATTTTTAAAAAGGTGCTAAGAAGATCATTTTGAGATCGTGGTAGATGAGCCGCACAGGAGGGAACGGTCACCAGTTTCGTGTCCTCGGAATGCTGAGATGGACATGTACTCTTTTTTTTTTTTTTTTTTTTCAATAAAGTGATGGCGTTGTTTGACTACTTGCATCTGAGAACAGACGAACGGACCCCCTCCACAAGGTTCGAATTATTATTATTATTTTTTTCCAGGGCATGACTATCCTTCAGTCAAATAATAAGACCGACCTCAAAAGGCAGTACAACCAGTTCATTTCTACTTTGTTTCAACCGCATTGCCAAACCACCCACAACCTCCAGCAGCGACTTCTTTTAAATAACCCCCTTGTCCCTTCCTCTCAACAAATTGGACCCACGTTCGCATGAACACATGTTTTCGTCCAAAACTGATGACTGCTGCCAAGAAATTTCTTTACTTTGTTGAGGTCAAATACATTAAAAAAAACTGGAATGATTTAATTGATTTCGCAAGAATAAAACTCATTTTCTGCCATTCGAATGGGAAAATATTTACAAAACTACCACGTAATACAAGCTACTAGGACCCTATTCCACCTTCTTTTGTTACTACTGGCAATGGTGAAGACTCTGAGCAACTCACATTCTGTTCACTTGGACCGTCTGGATCCATTTTAGATGCCTGCTTTCTGGGTTTCTTAACGGATGTAAGAACACTGCCCGAGGCAATGGCAGAACCAGGCTGCTGAGATGCTTCGGATTGCTGTATTGCACCCTCCAGTCTGGGCTTCCGCTTACTTGATTTGCCAGTAGACGGCAGAGGCACATCCTTTGGATCTTGAACACCATGGATCCTTCTTTCAAATTTCTGTTTTGAACCGGAACCACCAGGGGGAAACAAATCGGAGCTAAATTGCATATTGTTTTTAGATCTTCCAATCAATTCCAGCTTCTGTGAATTGCCCTTGGTAACATGGAGATCAGTTTGCCGATGAGGTGTCTTTGATCTATCAAGGTCTGGGTTGACTATGATTTCTTCTTCCAATGCATTTTCACTCGCCTGTTTGCAAAAGTAATGTTAGCGGATGATTCTGCGCAATATAAATGGTGAAATAATTACATACATAGTGCACGATACACTTGACCATCTTTATGAGAACTGACCATCGACCTCTAACATGGGCTCAAAGAGCAGAAAAATGGAAACATAAGATCTAGCATACCTTGTCTTGTATACAGGGAGGCTGTTCCAAATCCAGTCCCTCTCCTTCAGAGTCAGCCATCTCCTCACATTCAAACTCAACATCTTCCCCTATTTCTTCTTCGGAGTCACTCAACTCTTCCTGCTCCATCACTATTTCTGCAAGGGACTGTTCATCTGGATTACCTTCGCTATCTCTACCCATGACCTGACTAAATAATCGGGTTTCATGAGGTAAACAATACATATCATCGCTCTCTCTTCTTTGTAAAGCCATTTTGCCATTGCTAGCAAAAAGATCTCCATGGGTATTGGCTGCATAAGAGGTTGAAGGACAGTCTTCCCTGTTGCTGCAAGTTAGGATGCTATTATGGGGTCTTTCCTCTATGTTTATGCTATCCAGAGCAGCTGCAGTAGATTGACCAAGATGATGTTCACTCCTATCTCTTCCTTCAAATTTATCCATGCTATTTGATGTACTCAAGTGGATGTCCAAGTCTAGCCCATTTGTTGTCTCACGAGGGCTTAAGGGTACACCATTTGAAGCCCACTGACAATCAGTGAACTGTTGTGTGCTTGGAACGAGACTAGATGCATTGGGAATTTCAGCAGAACTGCCTTGGAGCAATTCTGGAACATGAGATGCATGTTCCGTGGAAGATCCAATCACTGGATCAATATCTGCATTGTCAGATCTTTGTAAGAGCGGATGGAAGTCAATGGTGGACAGCTCAGAAGGTGTTTCCTTTGATTTAAGAGCTGAACGGAAACAACCAAAGCTGCTACCTGAAGTTTGGGACTTGCTGAAGGGACCGAGATTTGTCTGAAAAGGATTCCCTGGAAAGAAACTGAAACCTTTGTTACTCTCGGCCCTGGGAAAATATGGCAGCCGACCATCCTCTGGGGGCTGGAACAGCAAAGGATGCATCTGCAGATCTGATTCAGTACCAGCATCCACAGTAACATCATTTGGTGCTCCTGAACCTCGTTGAGTATTGCTATCCTTTTGAGGTGGCATCCCTCTGTTCTTGTCTGCTAAAATAGGAGCAACTGGGTTTGCTGCATGAGGTGGCCTAATAACTGAATCTTCTATTTCACTATCATGATTCCTTGAAATTGGAGATTCTGAGTGGAAGGACTTGAAAACAGACTGAGAGATCACACGCACTGTTGGAGGGAGGTTTACAGGAGGCAAGTCAGGCGATAACTTAACTAATTGGGTGGCACTGCTTTTACGCATTCGGTATGGTCGGAAAGGCTTCATTTTCCGATCAGAAGTCAATTGTCTGGAAGCTCCGGTGGAAGGTGCACTATGCCCTACATATGCAAAATGAGACAAACTTTGCTCTCCATGTGATTGTGAGGCTGAATGGTTGCAAACAGATTGAGACACATCAGATTCATGCAAAACCGAAGCCCATGTCTCATGGCCACAAGTACTGAATGGAGGCAATGCACTACTAGATTGCTGATGGGTACCACCAGTGCCAAGGACCACCAAAGGGAGTTCAGAAGATAATGGCCTGGAGACTCCAGGTTTCCAACCTGCCAAGAATGCTTCGTGCACATAAGCTTCATCTTCATTATCCATGTTACCATCTGCACTATTATCCCCTCCATCATCATTATCAGCCTGGTAAATGATCAAATATTCAGCACAGGGATGATAAAATTAATAGGCGAGGAATGCAGTAGACAGGAATCTTTCATGAACTAGTAGTTCACAGGAAGAAAGCCCATAATTTAGTTGCCCCTAATGGACAGGTCCATCCAGTTGGGCACCAATTCATGAACCTCTGACCTCAACCTACAGCAGATATTACCACTGCCTCACCTCCTGCTCACATAATGAAGCAGATGGGTAAACAAACCCAGATGCCAGGTGGTACAGATCAACGATGGAGTCATATGGTGAAAAGAAAGAATGTTGCAAGTGTCCTTCTAGATTTACATCCCACTAGCAACTTTCTGATGGATAACAAAAAAATGCATTGTAATGGCAAATCAAAAATCGAACTTACCTCTTTATCTGAGGTGGACTTTTTCACACTTCTTCTTTTTTTTTCATATAAGCGTCGCTTCTCTTTTGCTTCTTCACTTGACTTATATGACTTCTGAGTTCCAAGTGCAATTCGCCACTGGCGAGGAAGCAAGGCTGGATCTCTATGTGGCACACAGAACCTCCATACAGAGTTCCAATTCAGTCTCAGAACTCTGAGACCCTGGATACAATGAACAGCATAATCTTTATAGAGTCTGATCAGTGATATGGAAAACTGAGATGAAGGAAATAGAAACAAAGAAATAAGATTAATGGGAAAATCCATAAAGCACCTCATGAATCCGTGCTTTTTCTTCAGCAGTCAATGGAGAAGTCTTCATGCGCCGAACTGCCTGCATGAACACAATAAAGAATACCAGACTGTTAGGTGTAGCCACATCACATGACAGAAATAGGACACTGATCTAGCAATTTCAAGAAAAACCCTTTATCAATTTTACAAGCTAAACTTGATGAAATTCCTAGATTAGGTGGACTTCATTGTGTACAATCTACACTTGTAAAGGCCCCTACACTATTTCATACATTAAATTTCAGCAATATGTGTGATTTAAATTGCAACACTAAATCTCTCAATTAACTAGAATTATCAAAATTCTGGAGGTATCACACATTGATAAGGCTGATACAGCAAACACTGAAGAAGACCAAATGATATAACATATATGTTATTCGATAACAGAGTTTAAATGCTTACTTTGATTGGATTTTCAGGTGCTTTTGAGGAGCTGCGATTCTTCTGCCTGACAAAAATCTATAAAACAAAATTTCTACATGTTAGAGACAAGGAGTTTATTATGGTTTAGTACATGCAAAGAAAATGTTTTCACATCCAGTATGTCCACATTTAACAGTACTAAAAACATTAGCTTGCTAAGTCATTACCAAAATGTCATCCGAACCCCAACTATATGCCCAAAAATAAATAAATAAATAAATTATTGCATGGGAAGAGAGAGAAGTGGAGAAATTGCAACCTCTAATGGACAGAGATTGGTTGAGTTATGGGTTAACTCTTTTCGTATAAATCATAAACTGATTCTATTTTTTTGACCAAAAGCGGACACGTGTAACTAAAAAAGTAAGTCTATTGGAAATACTAGAGCGAGCTGATTTTGTGACCTGATTGAGGAAAAAAATCAAGTTCAATGATTGGCAACGTTTCGCCAAATAGTAGGACTTGAATGTTAAGCAACATGTACTGACAATTGTAAACAATAATATATAATATCAATGTTTTTAAGACCGTTAAATCTTTTTTTAGTCGGTTCGCCCCAACTAGGCAACACTAAAAACTCACGAGTAAAATAATTAGATGACAATCTCTTTCTACCTTACAGAAAAGGACATGAATTAATAAATGCAATTTGCGCTTGCTTGAGAATGAATCATATTCTTAATAACTCATAAATCACACCTGAATCTTGAATAAGAATCTTAACTATTCTACCACCTCATCAAATATTGTAATTCAGGAAGAAAAAACAGCGTACTTGATTATAAATCCATAAATATTACATGGTCGTAGATAACAGTTAAGAGTCCCTTGTATGGTCTTTAAAAAAGAAGAACCATATTAGTACAAGGTTTAATTCGCTTCAGGGATCCTTTTGTTTCCATATAATCATAAGATTATTCATCAGCATAATGCAACCCTTGTATGAGAACAGATTGAAAGTCAAGATTGATAAAGATTAATATTTGGTAATATACCAGATAATTTAAATACTTCAAGTTGATGGTGCAAAGAATTTGAAGTTCTACATACATGCATCATTTGCTTGATTAAAGGTGCACAGGAAAAGAACTAACTTGGTGTTTGGATTTGCAAGGGAGAAACCGTTGCTGGATAGCCTTCCAGTCATTATTATATTCCATCAAACCCAGCGCTAATAATCTGCAACATACAACAAATATGCACATGATGATGACAGAAAAAAAGCAATGAAAAAATTTAATTCAACAAAACAGGAAAGCTGTGATTAGAGTGTAATTACATTATGTAAATCTATGACCAGAGTATGATAAAAGTGAACCTGTAATTAGAGCGTAATCACATGATCCTCAGGGGTAAAAAGCACACCACAACATGTTCAAGGGATATTTGAGAGAAGCTAAGGGATAGTTCGGTTCATTGAAATAGATTTCAAAATCATCACAAAGGCAGTTTGTTTTTTCTCTCATCCTTGTGTTTCGCATTTCGGAATGGTTTGGAATGCTTTTCCCATATTAATACAATTCCACAAATCCAGGCAATCAAGTGCCAAATATCTTGTAAATCCCTTATCGTCTCTTATGCCTTAAAATTCAAAAGAATTGTCCCAACATACATAAAATATTCTACCAGGTATCAACTTGTCTCAACTCCTGATTCAGTGCTCTGGCAAGCAACTTTCATGTTCAGTTAAAAACAAAAAACAAAATGGATAGATGGACAAAAATTCATTTGACAGTGTTCTAAGGAACAACATATCACTCACTCATCCTCCGAATCAGTGAAGAGCACTCGGTTTGCAATAGCTGCAGGGGGAGGTTTGTGAGGATACAGTGCCGAATTGAATTGCGGTAAGAACCTCTGAGCTAGCTTGACGATGTCGTTGGGCACAAGTGCAACTGTGTTTTTGGTACTCTCTACAAGCATTGCAGCCAAGCTCTTCTTAGGTTCCTGTGTTTTGTCAGAGCGTGTAGCTTCTTTTGAGACTTCCTTATTGGTTGCCTCAGCAGAGGAACTTGAAGCAGGAAGTGGAAAAAGTGGTTCTTTTTTGGCATGGCGACTCGCATATGATGCCTCCACATGACGCTGCTTTGGTGCTTGTACAACTGTTGAAATGGTGGCAAATCAAGGCAACTATTCATAGGTTAAGCCTGCTGGTGACCCTTCTCACTGCAAAATAACTATTGATGCCAAGGTCTGCCGGACATTTGAATGACTGAATTAAATTACAGTGAATCAATCAAAGAGAAAATGAGAAAACAACCATTGTGCTTAGTTCTTGTAAAATATATGATTTGGCTGCCATCTTATATCTCTTGCTATCAAGCTTTTCCTCTTAAACAAATTGATTCATTGCAATTCAATTCAATTCAATTGATCATCCAAATCCATCTATCTGCCACCTACCCATTGAAACATCAGCCACGTATTCCTTGACGAAGCTAAGCGGTGCAACATCAATAACAGATCTTACGGGACCATTAATTACAGGCGTCCAGATAGAATTCTGGATTGGACCGAAATCATCTTTTGCACAAAGCATATCACCAGATGATTCCAATTGGGCAGCAACAGAATGCGTCGATTGATCAGTCTCTTGATCAGATACTGATGGCTGCAGGTACGGAGGCCGAAAGCAAAAACTTGGATATGGAATTCTCCCCCTGGCCACCGCTTCATCCCGTCTGGCGCCAATCTCTGAAAGCAGCTTTTCAACATCATTTGCAACCTGCTGCTTAGATGGATCGAGGACACTGAGAGAGTATACCTGGATCAGAAGCTGCACATGCTCATGAATCAGACAATGCAGCTGGCCAATCTGGTAAGGCGTGAATCCAAACGACTGCGTTCGTGATTCAACCGCGCTTAAAGGTCTCAATGGTGTCAGCATCAACGGGGCAACCTGAACATTTGAGACAGATGGCAACAAAGGGCGCAGAGGTGCATTTCCCTGCCCCAAAAGCTTCCGATTCCTCTTCTTCTTCTTGCTCCTGGTAGACGCCTTCTCCCGCCACTTCTGCCGGGTTTCCGGCTGCCGCCCATCTCCTCCAACATCCTCATCGCTCTCCAACGCTTCCTCGATTTCAACCTCGAAATCCGCATCGTTCTCCTCATCATCATCCCCAGCGGCGGCGGCGGCGGCGGCGACAGCGTTCCCATCGGGATTGCCCTCCGCATCGCCGTCGCTGTTAAGCACCGCGGCAAGAAATTTCCGGTACTCCTCCTCTTCATTGACATTATGGAAATGATCCTCATCATCGGTCTCCTGCAGGAAGGTCTCCAGCTCGTCGAGAGTGAAGTTGACGAGGGAGTATCGAGCCCTCGTGCGCCTGCAGATGGCGTCTTCGGCTTCGATGTCCTGGTCTGGGAGATCGATGGCTAGGGATGATTCTTTGGTCTGCATGATGACTATCTCCGCTTCTTCTTCGTCATAGCCTTCGTTAAGGGCAGCAATTGCGGTGAATTGATCCTGATGGTTGGGAATCAGAAGGGAGGGCGGCTGCTGCTGCTGCTGGGGTTTAGGGTTGGGGGAGTGCTCGTTTTCGGAGCTGAGGCTGGAGGAAGCTTCGGGAGAAAGGACATTGTGGTGGGAGAGGGGATTGAAATCTTCGTCGTCTTCTTCGTCTTCTCTTTCCTCTTCTACGCCTGCTGCTGCTTCGGCGTTTCTCGACTTCGGGGCCTCCGATGCAGTTTGCGGGATCGATGGTGATGGTGATGATGATGCCATTGGTGCGGGGAAGCGAGCTTCCAGTCCAGAGGCGCCGTGGGATTATGGGAAATTTGCCTCCCTCGAAAGCGAAGGAAGACGCTGCGGAAGAGGGTGTGTCAGAAATATGGCGGGCCACAAGGAGCCCCTCTTGGTGGACCAGCCCGGCAAGGGAAGGGTCAAACTTAACGTCGATTTCAACGTCAACTCTTCAAAATGGGTAATGAGTTTTGGTGGCATCCTTCGAGACCCCACAGATACATTCCTAGTGGCAAATATTGGGTGATCTTAGGTTTATATAAACTCTTATGGATGGAAGTTTTTGCTATTTTTTTTAAGCTAAAGTGGCTTAAGAACATGAGGATAAAAAAGGTTGAAGTTAAAAGTAACTCTATGATACTTATTAGCTAACTGACCAGTTGTGATGACATTATTTTCAACATTCACCGTCTGGTCACCTAGATCGATGTTCTAAAGGCTCGTTCAAGTGGCTATCTTTCTCCTGTATTTTTAGAACTGCCAACCAAATGACACATAATTTGGCTAAATTTGTCGACTCCACCCAATCAAATGAATGTTTTTGGAAACAGGTTCCTCTGACTCGTATTGTAGGTTTTCTTTATATAAACTCTTCTTATTTGAATTGACTTTTCTTTTTTCTCCATACTCTAGTCCATCTATCTTCCTTTTGAGGATAGATGAGAAGGGGTATGGGTAAAAAATCTTCAAAAAAAAAAAAAAAAGAAAGAAATATGGAGGCCCAGTTAAGGTCATCATAGATGTTGTGTTATCGTATTTGTTATGCTTTGTGATCGATTGTGAATTTTGATCTTGTTTGCTAGCAATTTGCATATTAGGGTCCCTTGGATAATAAGAGATAAAATGAAAAATTTGCACTACATGTATTAGTATTTTAGGTTGTTACTAAACTTCCATCAAGTTGTCATTTTTTTATTGGTATGTATTATACACGTAACAATTACTATTACAATTAAGTACTTTTACTACCTTCATACTTTGGAAGGAATTTTCTATAAATATATCATCAGAGAAATTTATAAAACCTCTACCAGCAAGGAAGAATCTTCAAATAGACAACTCACACAAGACAAAACTTGAATACATAACATCCTGTTTCTATGACATAAGTGTTACTACCAGGCCACCAGGCCGGTGGCTTCATCAAGTAGTCTGATTGCACAAGTATATTTTCAACAATGATGAACCTGACCCCACTTCCCCGAAAAACCGTCGTCACAATAATAGCAAGGAATATGGAAATTCCATACTCTATCTTTCAACCAAGCTCAGTCATGGCTACATTTACCCAATTCGATTGGCTCTTCCTCAGTGGGGCGGAAGTAGAATTCCGCCAGGAACCCACTCAATCCGCCAATCTCCAAAACCCTTAGCAGCAGAACTAGCACCTGGTTGGAATTCCTCTCCAAGTGCAGCCGGCCGCTCCCTCTGTTTCACAGGAATTTAGCCGCCCCTCCCTCCGCAGCCGGCAGCACAAGATCTCCGGCATCCCATCCATGCCACCACTCACGAATTAGAATTGCAACCCACTGCTTTCCACACACACGTTGGGATTCATGATTCAGGCTAGCGCGCAGATGATAACCATGGATGGATTTGCTAGGATTTACCTGTTTGTGCTTTGAATTTTTGCTCGTTGTCTCGCTTACAGAGAAATCAACAACAAATGCTAGTGGATGAAGAATTGTAGTCACTGAATAGTTGGATGGCAAGAGGGAAGACTATGAGTTCTTGCTAGCTATTAGATAAAATGGAGATCAGTTTGTTGGGGAAGATAGCATCCTATAATAAAAGGCCACAACTGCAGACAGAGTTGGACAACCACGAATGACGTGGCTGGGGTTTCAGCACTTCTGATGTGAGCCTTACAATTCGAAGATGCTGAGGTAATTTGCGATTTTTAGATTTTCAGATGATTTTGATAGTGTTCTTTGTTAGTAAATTTTGGGTCGTTTGGATTTCTTCTTAATTGGTAGATTTATTATCAAAGGTTATTTTTCCCTCTTTTTTGGGATTGCGAGTGTGCATTGAGATCTCAGCTTTTCGCTGCTGGGTGCTGTTGGTCCTGTTGGACGAGGATGCTGGCATGATCTGTGAGTTGGGCATAACGAAACTTTTTGTTGAATTTGAACAGTCTTCGGCTACTGTTGCCATTTTGTTCTCTGCCCTCGCCATAAGTTTGTGAGGGGAGATGTGGATTTCTTGTGGAAGGGGATGCTTTGTCCGCTGAGGCGTGGATCTCGTCTGTACGTATTTATTTATTTTTAGAGAAGTAATTCCGGCAGTTTGGGCTAAATAGATATTTCACTCGGCTCGCCTCTAAAAATCCATCTAAAAACTTTTTTTATTTTTTATTCCACACACCTGTTTATCTTAGTTTATTTAACATAGAAATCAAGTTTCACCATTTTTAAATATGCGTATATATTTTTTAAAAATTTTTAAATATATGTGTTTAAAATATCTCTATGTTTAAAAATCTTTAAAAAATATGTAGGCATATTTTAAAATGTTGAAATTCAGTTATACGTTAAATATACTTAGATAAACAAGTGTATGAAGAAAAAAGTAAAAAAAATATTTTTAATAAATTTTTTGATGTGGGCTAAGTGAGACATTTATTTAATCCGAGATAATAAGATCGTTCATCTTATTTTTAATATTTACATATATACAGAAAAGATTAAAAAGAGGACAAAGGAACTAGGCGGGGTCCTTGTACTAAGAACCTTAAATCGAACAAGGGTTCAATATCCGTACTGATTCTTTTTGTATTTATAGGTATTTTCGCCATTGCATATGGCTTGATGAAGCTTTAGTAGCAATGTGAGGGAAAAGAGTTTAATATATAAATGTTGAAACTTGACAAAGTCTAAAATATTAATACCAAATTTTATTGTTTAAAATGCCAATATGAATAGTTAAAAGATTTATAGCTTAAATTTCATAAATAAAAATGGAAATGAAAATTTTGGAAAATAAAAAAGAGATGACATGATAATGGTAATCATTACAACAAAGAAAAATAAAATAGGTTTTGGCATTCAGATGGAAAAAATAATAAATACTTTGAATATAAAATTAATAATAGAAAATATGTTGTACTTGGATGTCTAAGGACATGTTAAAAATATGTTGCGCTTCGATATCTAACGACTAGTTAAAATATATCCAAGGATTACGGCTGGCCAAAAAATATTTTTTATTTTTAAAATTTTTTTATGAAATTATTTATCTAAGTATGTTTCATCTGCAATATCTTTAAAAAATTTTAACCATATGCGCATTCAATAAAGTTAAATTTGGTGCGATTGTAAGATTGAGGCAGGAAGTAGAAAAGAAAGTATTTTTAAAAATGTATAATTGATATGAAATTATAGAAGTAAAGATAAAATAAATAAGGTTGTTAAAGGATAATTAACAGGAAAAATGATTGGAATATAAAAGTAAATTTTAAAAAATAGGATTGTTGAGTGAATTAATTGTTAGTGTTGGAAAATGTGCTCTCATCTCAAATCACCCCATCCCATGTCGTACTGATTAACAGCAGCAATGGGGGCATTCTATTCATTTTAGGATGACTCAAAATGACGCTAGGAATCTAAGCAAGAAAAAGTTGCTTGGGAAACAATTGAATATAAGAGACAATAAGTTTATAAGTTTCAAACTTGCAATCGTCTAGTGGCAATAATGAAGTTAAGGGCCGAAAATTACCAATTAGACAAATTTCGGGACTAAATGGTGGGGTGTTAATGAATCCCGTTGATAGTTAGAATCTAACTTTAATCCTAGCTCATTTATAAAATTGTAACCCTATTTTGTTTACAATTCATTTAACTAAACGAGTTGTAGATTGTTAATGGATTGTAAAATAAGTTGAAAGCAAACTAATTTATTAATTAACTATATGAAATAAAACAAGAATATACCAATGAAAATAAAGTAATCTTAACAATTTAGAAACAAATATAATAAACAGAACACAAATAGGATATAGTTAGTTATATCAACATTAAAAATTGGACACCCGACAACAATAATTTTATGCATCTAAATATAACTATATTAAAAGTAAATTTTTTCATTTATATTAAAAAATTAAAAACACTCATGTTACACCCACAATATTTATATGGACATGAGCACTCAGGTTCAGTGTTTCTAAGTGTATTTAATTCATTTTTTAATTTTTAAACAAATTTTATAAAAAAATGTTAATCTACGTGTATTTAACACTTGTATCAATTTTAACCATTGTTAAAAATTTATTGATTTTTATTTTTTAAAATTAGCGGTATTTTTGTAATTTGTGAATTACTAAAATAACATTGATTTTTAAAAATTAAAAAATATAAAAAATCTCTAAAAATGGTAAAAATTAATATACATGTTAAATACATTAAATTAAAAGTTTTATAAAAAAATTTTAAAATTAAAAAATAAATTTTTTGCACCAGAGTACACTGAGACTAAGTGGACTTGGGTTCACAATATCAAAACCATATTTATCTATTACACCTTCAGTATTTCAAAAAATCACTTTTTATTTATAACATTTCATTCTAAATTTCTACCATACCTATGTAGTCAAATTACCCCCATTAAAAGTCGATTTTGTCCCTACATAATTTCTTAACGAGTCAACCTTAATATGATTTAGTTAATATCCGTAGACCATTAATTCGTGACGTCAAGTAATTCAAATATCATATTAGGATTAAATCATTTTAATTAGAAAAAATATAAAGATCTAAAATTATATTTTCAATAGAATAGTTAAGATTTTTAACTGCAAAGATATAATAAGAATTTATGGTGAAATATGATAATGTATAAGATGATTTTTTGAAATGTTATGGGGTATAAAAGGAATTTTATCAAAAATATTAAATAAAAATTTACATAAATAAGTTATATTTGGGTTGGGCAGATCAAGTGAGTTCATGGGTTGAAAAAAATTAAGTATTAATTATCTTTTTAATCAAATAAATGAATTAAAACCTAGCTAGCAAAAAAATTGTAAACTTAATTCATTTATAAATGAATTGAATGGAGGGTGTGATAGGTTCACTTAATCATTAACATCCTTACTTAAGAAAATCCTACTTACCAATTCCTTTCTTGTTTGCCTAACAAAATTAATGGTCAAAATTAAGAATCTATTAAATTTGAGGAACTAATTTTCAAGTCCTACCCTTATTCCCTCATGCCACATTTAAGATTATGTGATGAAAATGAAAATGAAAATTTTCATTCTCAAAAATACTTTTTCTTTCTTAATGCATAATAATATATATTTTTATTTTACAAGCAAATTTTTATATCTCTTGTACAATTATTGGCATTATAATTCCTAGAGTTTTAATAGATGTAACATACCGGTCCAGAAAATGATCCCGGGCCGTGTATTTAATGCAATTTTCTAAGATCAATCATACATTTATGGAAAAATTAATTATTATAATTTCATAAAAAATTTAAAATTTCACTTCCACTAGTCATGTTCCCATTATTATATCAAGACATAAAAAAAAATTTTTTTATAAGTCTATAATTTTCAATACATGCCTTTAAAATAAATAAATAGAAATAATTATTCTTGAAAATATTCTTGTAAATCCCAAAACGCTAGTGTCCCACTTGATTTGGTACACTTGTAAAAATAATGGGTTAGTCTCAACGTGACTAGCAAGTAGAAAATTATTTTAAAATGGATTATAGCCCAATTAAAACTTAATTAAATAATCATTTAATTTAATATCTTAAAAATTATGCCTAAAATGCAAAATCAAACCTTTCCATTGAGTCCAGAAGCATCAAAAATATAGAAATGGATTATTTGATCATTCAAATCGGAGTTCAAATGATTAAATCATAATAAAATGAAATAAACGGCCCACATTAAGCCATACCATTATAGCCTTTACTGGAGGTGGCCCCCTACCAAGACGTTTCTTACTTAGTACTTATTGCTGTAATGAGTTATATATCAATTTCTGAAAATACTTGGATATCAGAAGCATCAAAAGTATGTAAAACGAATTAAAACATCGAAAGCAACGAAAAAAAAGTCGCTGCCAATACCATATTTACTCTTGGAAGAATTTCCGTCCCGGCGCAACTCTTTCTCATGAAAAGCAACAAAAGAAAGTCGCTGCAAATACTAACTTGGTCTCTCAGCAGAATTTCTTTTCCGACGAAATTTCTTTTTATGCCGTAATTTGACTTACGTAGATTATACATATATTCTTATATATGTCATAACTAACTCATATATTTATAGAAATAAAATGCATAATAAAATACAACAATCTCAGTACATATATTTTAGGCATGAAGTTCAAGCATATTTATTTACATAATTTTACGTCTTAAAACTTAAGATTATAAAATTTAAATATGTCAAGCATATCATAAAAATTATAATATGCTTTATAC
>JAXCLR010030072.1:0-20933 GCA_035584095.1 Annona squamosa | reverse complement strand
GGATTTTTAAAAACAGGGGTATTTAAGTCATTTTAAATATTCTTAAAATGACTTAAATACCCCTGTATTTAAAAATCTAAAATAAATATATATACATATCCAAAAATGATAAAACTTGTTTTATAAATTAAATATAACTAGATTAACAAGTTTATAAAATTATTTTTCAAAAAAAAATAAAAAAAAAAAATTTTTGGACCGGTCGGAAATCCGGTCTGAAAATATCATGGGTCAATAATATTATATTATGAACCCTCGCCGGATGTCCGGCAAAGCCATTGCTTACACGAATGCTGTCAAATGCGCAAATGTTGTACGTTTGATGACAATAAAAAGAAAAACAAAAAGTTTCTTCTACTTTTTACCACACTTTAATAAGATGTGACATTCTAATTAATAACTTTCCTACTTTTTGTATTTATCATCTGTGCACTGAAATCCTTTCGGAAAAAAAGTTTCATATAATATTTTATCTATTTTATCTATTGTTTTAAAAAAAATTAATCATTGCCTTTAGTTGTGTGACTTTATTATTTCACTTTTAGGGTGTGTTCAGAGGGGATTAATTCAAGGCACTTACGTGCATTAAAATTTTAATGAACCCATGTGAAAAACTCATTTTTTAAATTCTTTTGAAACTTTTTCATATAACTATTACTCTAAGTGTATTTAACACGTATATCAATTTTTACAATTTTTGGAGATATTTAGATTTTTAGATTTTTAAAAACCAATGACATTTTAGTAATTTAAATTACTAAAATGCATTCGTTTTTAAAAATCTTCAAAAATGACAAAAATTGATACATATGTTAAGCACATCTAGTTTAATAGTTGTGCCAAAAAAGTTTCAAAAAATATTAAAAAAAGAGCTTTTGCACCAAGTGCATTGAATCAATTCCCGTGCTTGAGAAGTGATAAAAAATTTTAATTCAAAAGATTTTGTATAAAATTTTTTGAATTGTGAGAAAAGGATGTGAAATGATATAAATAATGATGAGAAGCACAGAAGATAATATTAAATAAAGGAAGTTAATTTCATCCACTTCGATGCACTTAGCTTTAGAGCACCTGGGTGCAAATATCCTTTTTTAAAATATTTTTTTGAAAATTTTTTTACACGATTGTTAGTTTAAATGTTTTTAATGTGTGTATCAATTTTTACTATTTTTGAAGATTTTTAAATATTTATTTTTGATTTTTTAAAATTAGTGGCATTTTAGTAATTTAAAATTACTAAAAATGCCACTAATTTTTAAAAATAAAAATAAATATCTAAAAAATCCAAAAAATGGTAAAATTTGATACATATATTAAATACATTTAAATTAATAATCTTGTAAAAAATTTCATAAAAATGTAAAAAGTAGTTTAAACTCTCCTCGATGCACTGAAGCTAAGCACATCTGGATGCATGAAATTGATTTTCTAAAATAAATAAGTTAGTTATATAGATAATTATATAAAAATGATTGAAAAATATAGTAGTTGTATAAGAATAGTGAAAAATAATTAAAAAGTAAAATAGTTGTAGGCAGCGAAAAGTTCTAAATTGAAATTTTTTTGGTATTATCCAAATGTGCCCTTAAAAATTTTTCCTCTTAATTTTCATCATTTTATCACAAAAGTACCTTCAATTTTTAGTTTCAAGTTTTGACAGCTAAAAAAATTACTTTATTAGTATTATTATTATTATTATTCACTGAACACCTGCTTAGGATAGGAGTGCAATTCGGGTCATGTTGGTTTAGATAGTGATTTACTTTAATCGTATCATATTTGCAAAAAACATATCCTACTATTCCTACTTATCGGTTCGGTTTCTAATATAACTTGCCCTACCCTTTACTTATACAGTCGATTTCGGTTCCAAATATATCTTTTTAATACTCAAATATAATATTTTTAAAAAATATTTCAATATTTTTTTAAATAATATCAAACGATACTTATTTACATCTTAAAATCACTTATACATATGCTATTATTTACATTGTTATATAAAAAATATAAATTATAGACTGTTATACCTCATCATTAAAATTACTAATATATTACTATTACAATTACAGTTCGCAAGCTTATTTATAAAAAGCATTTAGAAGTTAATGATATAAAAACTCAACTACTTTCTTATTTCATAATCCACAATTTTACAAAGCATAAGATTGATTAAAATTGATGTGCACTTATTAGGTTACGGACAAAACACAACATAATTTATATATACATATATCAAATACATATATAATTATAGCCTTACGAGTCATTTATGGATACATAATGTATTTATCTTACTTGTACCGTATTGGCAAGTAATAATTAATACCCAACTTGTACTCCACTCTTACCAAATTAGTGTCGAACGGGCAGGGTACCTAAGTTGCACCCGCAGCTTAGAGTATAAAATACAAGTCTAAGGGCCGAAGCTTTGCACTCTTCGAACAGTCGCACTTCCTGGCTCCCACTGAAAAGAACCCTCTCGCGCTTCATTTTTCACGGGGCCGCGAGTCTTTGTAAATTCTTTTCTTTCTTTTTCCTGATGAATGTAAATTTTTTTCTTAAAAACTTCTTTTTGGAAAAAATCTAGAGACCTTTGCACTCTTTGAACGGTCTCTCTTCTTCGCTCCCCCTTGAAGGAATCCTCTCGCGCTGCGTTTTTTACGGGGCCACTAATCTTTGTAAATTCTTTTCTTATTCTTTTTTCTTTTTGGAAAAAATCTGGCTAAGAACTCTCTCCGTCCATGCCTGCGGTAGTTGATCTCAAAGCCCCATCATAGGATTCCGTGCGGCTAGCCGGCAGGAGAATGGCCGGAATCCGAGGATGGGTTTCCCTGGACTAAATCGCTCCCGTGTGAGGAGGACGCACGGCAGTGGATGCGACGCTATGGCAGAGCAGGCGTTGGTGGGCGCATCTGCCAAGTATGGCAATTCTTCTTCCTTTCTTTTGTGGCGGTAGTAGAGCGTTAGAAATCTGGGTTTCATTTCTTTTTTTGCTTGAAAATGGTGGATGAGTTTCGTGATGTATCTAGATTTCCGAACTTTTGATACTCCTGGATGCTTTTAACGAAATTTTTTCAAACTGAAACTTCTTTTTAATCATTTCAAACTGAAACTTTTGAATATAGAACTTTTTATTCTCCGTTAACTATTATATTTTAAAATTAAATTTTCATATCTTCTTGTACAGAAATATTCAGGCGCAGCGTTCTACGCTGAAACGGGCTCTACATGATCATCAAATCATAATCTACTACTCTCATTGTATTTAGAATAATATATTCTATTGTCGTACCAATTTTCATGTCAATCAGATATATACATGGGTCTCATATGAAAATAGTACAAATTCAATGTAATAAAATTGTTTGATACAAATAACAATTTTAAAGTGATTTTTTCAACATGTAAACTATTTTCTATAAAATTTATATATGGATAAATTATTATATAAAGTTTCATTGCCTTCTAATATGTGTGAGACTTACTTTTATCAAATATACAACTATTCCAGTGCAGCCGCTGCACCAGAATAGCTCCTCTTCTTATACAACTTATCTATTTTAACTTTTTTTTATTCATCATCATTGCCTCTATTATATTATATCATTTTCGACAACTTTTGCACTAAAAATTTTTTATCCAAAAATTTTATCACTTTTTAAATACACCATTTAACTAATCTATTTTCTCCGATAAAATGGTGGCAAAAAAAGCTTACTTTTCTTAAATGTAGGCCATTAGTTTCATATTATTTATTCATTTTTGTTGTGTTATTACTATTTTTTTTTATATTTTAGGTGTGTTTGGATAAAATAAAACTTTTAAAATAAAAACTTTTTACTCTTTACAACTATCTTATTTTTAATTATTTATTCACATTTTCTTATATGACTACATTATTTTTCAATTATTTTTACACAATTACCTAAACAGTTAATCTATCTACTTTTTTATAAAAAAATTTATCTATTTTAACTTTATTATCTTTACTCTTCATCATTATCTATATCCTATCATATTATTTTACCTTATTTTAAAAAAATTTACACAAAAAATTTTTCATCCAAAAGTTTTATCACTTCCCAAACATTCCCTTTATTATACGATACAATCTAAAATCTTGATTTTATAATAGAGTACATTCACACCCCTCATTCATTGAAGGAAAATGTTACCTAGGTACACCCCTACACAAGGGTAATTCTATAAAACCTCCCTCTAGAACGAAATTTAAAATCCCCACACACAAAAAGGACTAAATTGTAAAATACATTAAAGATGTGTTTGCTATTTGATAAAACTTATAAAAAGTTCTTGTAAAAAAATTTTTCACTAATATTTTTTTTACATCGTTACATCTTGATATTACAATGGGGCACATTAATATCTCTCACACTATAAAGAAAACTTTTCTATACACACTCTTATACCAGGAGAAAACTTGTAAAAAAACTATTCTACAAGAATATTTGTAAAATCTCCACTTTAAGGAGACTAGTCTGCAAGAACCCCTTCATGCATAAGAAGGGACCGAACACGAATAGTTTAGCATGTAGCCACTGTCCATGACTAGTACGACATATTCCCACTTTTGTAAAAAAAAAATTTTGAAATAAGAGAAAGTAATGTGATATGATAGAGATAATAATAAGGAAAAATAGAATAATATTAAAATAGATAGTATCATTGTATGAAAATTTGTAAAGAAATGAAAAGTAAGACAGTTGTATAGAAATATATGAAAAATAATTATGGTTAATTTTAAATATACCCACTAATTTTGTCCTAAAAAATTTCAAATATCCCCACTAAGTATGGGTAAAATTTCATTTCATACCCATTCTATCAAGCACAATTAAAAATTATTGTCATCCACTATATGAAATGTCCAAAATGTCCTTTATTATTCAATGATAATAGTCATTTAATTATGATAAAAGTTGAACAATGTAATTGAAACACCTCTAATGTAAAAGAAAAGCTAGATAGGATGAGTTTTAATGGTTTAAATATTGCACAAACCACAATGAATGTTAGATCAATTGGGAGTATTTTTTGGATTTTAAAATTACTAAACGCTCATAATTGTCATATTGGGTATATTTGAAATTAATAAAATATTTAGTAAGTATATTTGAAAGTTTTGAAACTTATATTTGTAATTAAGGGCAAATGTAATGAATATATTTGAAATTAACCTAAATAATTATAAAATAGGATAATGGTAGAGCGAAAAAAGGTTTTAGATGGAAAAAATATTTCTTTTTTGCGAAATACAAAAGTACGCTATATATTAATGGTGATTTAGATCTCATGCAGGTACGAGGAGGGCCTAAACAAGTGTTTCCACTTTTGGGTAAAGCGGAAAACTGTTTTTTCACTGCCCTTATTAATGATGTTTATATGATAACTCAGGGGGCACCAGCGATGATCAAGGGCCGAAATTGATGCTTGTTTAAACCAAAATCTAATCCTTTTTAATATCATTTATTCGAATATGGTACTAAATATCACTTCGATTAAATTCTTGGGTGGGAATATGGTAAGTCAAAAATTGTCATCAATTTTTATAGTAATTTCACACCTTTAATTATAAAAAGAGCAAATTAATCATCGGGTTTATGTGAACTTTTATGAAATTTATATTTTTCATAAAATCTTTAATTTTACTATAAGATTGGTTATTATCAATGTTTTCAAAACTGGAGCGGTCACTGAACTGGTTTTGTGATCGGTTCCTGATTTTTTCGATTCAACCGGACCGAACCAGTGGTCGAACCGCGGTTGAACCGGTAATAGTACCGAACCGGGACGTGACCGGTTCACGGTCCGACCGCCCGGTTCGGTCCGGTTTTCAAAACACTGGTAATTATGCATTATTCTATTAAAGTAGAAAAGTTAAAACAATTAAATGGGCTAACAATGATTAAAAATATTTATGTGCCTATTTGTGGTAAATTTATATAAAATTTTAATAAAATAAATCAGACATGAGAGTCCATTGAGCATAAAATGGGCGGTTTTTTATTAATTTCTTAAATATAGAATATCTTATAATAAAAGAATTATGCATATTAAATAAAATTAAAAAGCTTTAAAATAACTTAGAAACGACTTAAATTGACTACATATAAATTAATCTGTAACATTTTACGATAGTTCGTCGCAAAGCAAAATAAAATTATATAAATATAATTAGAATTAAATAGGCTTGAAATAATAAATTAAAAAGATTTATTAGCCTATTAAATTAATTTTGGCTAATTAAAGTAATGCTTAGATGAGGTATAAAGTGATTTTAATGTTTAAAATAAAAATCGAAGGCTTAAAATGATTAGGTAAATTTATTATTTTATTAAATAATTAAAAAAATTATAAGAAATTTTAATGGTGCAGACGATCTACAAAGGAGCCCGGGTGAACATAAATACAAGTTCACCAACAGAGAACCGGTTTGGCGCTCCTTCTTCGCGATGAGCAGCATTAGGCAGCCCTGGAAATCAGAGCAGCAGCCCATTTTTCGGGTCGCTTGCAGCCATGAAGACCAAGTTCGATGCAGCCATTGCAAATTGCAGCAGCATCCATGCCTTCTCCTTCAGCGGCAGTGCCCTCAAAATTGTGCGTCAATATTCAAAACCCAGCAGAAAATCCAAGCTCATATAGGGCAAAGCTGTGCAATCCAATACACTCCACCATTCCCGCATTCAGATTTTTCCAATCCTAACCACCGGCCCTGCTGAGCACTCTTCTTTCGATCATCAAACTTCCCCCTATCACGACTAGAGCCACCTGCGTCCAAGCCGCACCCACCTCCCGTTAACTGACAGCCTATTTGAAAAATTCAGAAGCAATCAGGCGGGTTTTTTATAAACCCTTAACTTCGCCCGTTTGCATTTTGAACCCTAGTGCATAATGTCGTTGAAAATTACTGTTAAGTCGTGAGAAGTGTCAAAAATAACCTCACAATTTAAAAAAACGAAAATGAATGTAAAATCATAAAGCAGCAACAGAAAGGGAAAGAAATCCCCAAACAAATTTTACTAACCACAAAAAGACAATATGAGGCAATGAGAAAATTTTCAGCAAGATTAGGGTAGTTCGGCATTCCGTTAAATTTTTTGACGTGTTTTAACTGGTTGAAAAGTTTTCAAAACCAGCCATTAGTATAGTCATGTTACAACGCCATTAATGCAACTGTTCTGCGCAGCCGGATCGGTTCTGCGTCAACGCAACTGCACCAGCTCGGTTACCGCAAAGGCTTCAGCTGCATTGTAGTCAAACACAGAGGCATTCCGGGCATCGTTGGCGTAAAAAAAACAACAACAAACGGACGTGGTTGCTGAAACGGATAAACATGGGTTTTTCAACACGGTAGAATTTATGAAATATTTGAAAATTTTAAATTGTTTACAAATTGTAAAAGACATTTTTACAATTAATATAACATAATTATGTGGAGAATATTATGACATGATATTTTGAAATTAACAGTTTCGAAATAACACAAAAATTCTACAAAAATATCACACAATATGGTTTTAATATGAGTAACAATCAATGTTTCTATAATTATTCCAACATAAATTCCCAAAAACGTAGATGACATAATTCGTCAGAGATGCACGTGTCTTGAGATAATTATACAGAATTTGTATAACTTGGTTTTTAGGTGAAACATACCTACCTCTACACATTTATGACAAAATAAACTGGGTTTTGATTTAATGCACCCGGGTGCACTTAGCTTTAGTTTACTCGAGTGCATTAACCAATTTTATTATTTTTATAAGATTTTTTTATATAAGTGTTAATCAAATTTAACATGTATATCAATTTTTATCATTTCTGAAGTATTTTACATATTATTTTTTAATTTTTAAAAATCATTGGCATTTTAGGTAATCTTAAATGACTAAAATGTCACTAATTTTCAAGCATCGAAAATCCATATCTCAAATATTCCAAAAATGGTAAAAATTTATACATATGTTAATTACATTAGATTAGCACTTGCATAATAAACTTTTCAAAAAATAAAAATTTATGGGTTAAGATGAGTTTAATGCACTCGGGTGAGTTGAATATCTACGCACTTGAGTGAATTAAATTGAAACCCAAAAAACTTATGATAAAATTTCCCACCACTTGATTCATGGGAGTCCCATGCGACTAGACGCATGGGATCATTGCTCATTTCAAATTAATTACAAAAAAAATGTCTTCATAAAAATTATTTATTAAAAATTTGTTCATAACAAAATTATGTAGAAAAGCAACCTGGCTAGGACCCACAATTAACAAGGCCAGAATAAATTACAAAAATAATATGCTTATTTTAAGTGAATATTTTAACCGTTGCTACCTAGTTAAAAGTGAATTAAGATGAGCCTTATATTATTCAACTAATACCTAAAATGCACCTATGTCATGATATTGTAATTATTTTTTTAGAAATAGATTTCGCTTTCAAAATAGGCCTCAATGGAAACAAAACTATAACTGCATAATTTTTTACTTGTAGATTTCCTTTTTTTTTTATTAGTAGATCTTTCCAAAAAAAAACCTATTCTCACATTATCCTTTATAAATACGCGAGAAGTAGTAAATGAGTGCTGATTTTTCACTCATTTGATAATCTCCAGGTCCTTACAGAGATCATCAAATTTACTCAAATTATATATTTTGCCACCACCGTCATAATTAAATTGATTAGTTACTAGAATCTATTTCATTTCCAACTGATGTCCGATGTATTGTGTCTAAAGTGAAATTTTGCAAAAAATAAAAACTTCAAGTTTTTAAAATTTTGAATATTGATTTCTAAATAGACGAGAATTTAAAAATTCTAGTCATGAATTTAAATCAAACAAATATAATACATACCCTCCTATTTTTAAAATTTCCACGAATAATAACAACAATTAACGGCCTATGCTAACAGTACAATTCGTTGATAAATTATGAAAATTTAATGAAAATCATCCGAGCAATTGGAACTCAATATGGGTACATAAGACCATTACTACTAATAAAAAAACTATGTTTATTATATTAATTAAGTCTCATAGCGAACGACATACTGAAATTAATGTTCACTCTCTAATGTCTATATAGAGTGAAAGTCTATATCTTATGCTCCACTTGGAAGTTCATATACATGATGATTTATAACATACCTTGCAATCACATAGATTTATCACTACTCTATCTGAGTTACTGTAACATTTCACACAGTCACATGTACTTATGACCATAGCTTTTTACGTTTCACCCCTTCTATTATAATTCCTCCATGCAGCTTCGGCTTTTTCTGTACTATTGAAAGTTTAGTAACAAGCTCATTTGAATCTACTAACTTGGGCATGTGCTTCTGGCCATGATAGGTACACACCAAGCACGCAACCAAAGAAAACTGCATATGAGCACACTATCTCCACCTGAAAATACGTCAACATACACAATCATTGTAAAGTTCATAAGCAAACTCATAGAAAGTGTCCAATACTTCGAAATAAATTTAAGTCCATAACTACCAATACCAATGATGAAATGGTTTAATAGAATCCATACATAAAAAGTACATCACAAAGTCTGATAGCTACATAAATGTTCAAATAGTCCTAATATGATAATTAATTCAAATAACAAGGAAAACATCAACTCAAGTAGAAGAGAAAATGTAGTCCAAATAGTCTCTTCGCCCTTCTTCGTCTTCACGCACAAATTGCATTGTTGCGTATGGATGTTTATCAAAATAACAAATTGCCTGCCCAAGTAGACGACTTGAGATAGACATTAATCTCAATAAGGAAAAAACAGAACAATAATCTTGCGTCCACTCCTTTTTATAGATAACTACTATAGGGTGCGTAAGGACATCCTCCATTTCGGTTCTAAGATGCGAGGCTTGTGATTGGGGTCTTCTGTGCATTGAGGATTGCTCTCTTTGCCCTAATGAATTACCAGATGAATCACCCATAGGAATCCCCGACAACCATCGTCTGTTTGATTGACTTGAATATCCAATTTTAGGCAGTTGCGTTGGCAATGTCTCCATACTAATATCATCCTCAGATCCGTCATCTTGTTCGTGGGGGGGCTCACTCTGATAAGGGACCTTAAAAGTACCCATATATGCACCTATCGCACGGTTCCCCCCAAATAACTCGTGTAGGTCATTGTAGCTTAGATGTTGAGGCTTCTGTAGACTTTTAAACTTTTTATTTTGCTGCATACAGTCATGAACCATGAAAGGAGTTAACAAGTCTAAAAAGGAATTATCCAAACAATCAGAGTAACAAGACATTTAGCAATAGTGCAAATAGAGAGCAACGTAGCATTATACCTGAATGAGCGCACTCCAAACCTCTGGGGGACCATCGAACCTGTTTTCATCATGCGCCTACCCCATCCCAGTTTTGTTGTTAACAATACTTTTTACTCAGTGACTGCACTCTGTTCCTCACGTTTTGGGGTGTGATACTAATAGAGAATACATGTGACAACTTCTGTGCAATTACTTGGTACACACCATCCTTTATCTTATTCACTTCAATGGTCTGAGTGTGCAAATTATGAAGTAATATCTCTACTAATTTCCTATCCTGCAACTTTGTCCACTGATGTTTCCGCCTCAATGAGGATGGACCAGCATATTTTGGGGAGCACTCTCATCAACAAGTTGGTGGCCATCGATAAATACATTGAACATGTGATCCATATGTCTCACTTATGCAAATCAACTTTAAATGTAGAACAATACTCGTGATAAAAAAAGACAAGTATAGAGATGCACAAAAACAAATATAGCAATTTACAAAACATAATCAGAGAAAATAACTGTAGTAGTATTGCAGTTAACACAAAATGGTAACATTAGAACAATAGTCCATACTAACGGAGGGTTGAATACACATTTAAGGTAATCGTAATTACATATGTTCCCACATATTAGCCGCTATCTCATCCCATTTTTCCTTCTAAGCATTCCGGACTGCTATGGACACCCCCCTAATCAATATCTATTGCTCCTCTTCTTCATCTTCAACGTCAATGACGTCATCCGCAGCTAGGAGTGATTCATCTTCTATGAATAGTGAAAGTTTTGGGTCATCTACCATGGTAATGTAATTATGAAGAAATACACTTGTGATTACAATTTGCACTTGAATCTTATATGGATACGTAGTGGCTACTTGAAGTACTGGGAATCTCTTCTTCCATATTGCGAAAAGTCTCTTAATGGTTGTGCGCAAGCGCGCATAACGAAAATTAAACAATTCTTGAGCATTATTTGGTGTCCTACAGTGCCCATAGTTACTCATGTGGCACGAAACACTTTTATATGGTGCCATGAAACCGGGAACGTGGGCATAACCAGCATCAACCAAGTAGTACCGACCTAGGAAAATTGTCAATGCAATATCAAGTCATTCGTGTCCAATATGATGGAAACTAGATGAACATTTCTAAGGGAAGAGGTTTATATTTTACCATCTGGTGTCGTAAAATGGTTGGCTGTCCAATCTAGTGCAGCTTGGAGGACTTTTGCGTCATGTGCATTGCCTTCCCAACTAGCTAAAATGTATGTGAATTTCATATTGAAGTCACAGGCTGCCATAACATTTTGGCTAGGATTGCCATGACGGTTTCTAAAACCTAATGCATTATCAGAGGGAGGTAGGACAGGAATGTGAGTACTATTAATAGCTCAAACACACCCCTACCAAATACATTTGGAGTTGTTAAAGCATTGAAGTTTAGGAATAAAAAACTAATTGACGAGACATACTTGAAAATAAGGTGATAGAGTTGGGTTGGAGTTAATCTTAGGATGAGTTCCATTGTTAGGGCCGGAGACACAATCCTTGTGTAACCCAAGAACTGCTCGAAGACACCTGTGGAAATGACGATGTACCATCTCACCAGATCTACAAAGTACATACCAACAGACCTATTCCGTACATTATGTGACAATGTGTGCAGAAACACAGTCATCTGCTCATCCACATTAAGTCTCAGGTTGATTGTAACAAACCTTTATTTTTCACAAGATCGCACAGTTAGTTGAATGCATAAGTGGTCATTCAAACTTGTGATATGCTTCTCTTATCTCCCCCTCGGACCATAGAATACATGAATAACTCTTGTTGGATTGTTAAGTCATGATTTGTGAACCCTGGACTAATTACATCCTCCTTCTCCTGGGCTATTGGCATGGCAAAGCATAATACAATGTAAGGCCTACGTCTTTACATAATTTCTAAAACAGCGTTGGATCTGATATCATCTTCGTGTATATTAGCATATGTTGAGGCGTGGACATCTTTGAACACTATTCTAGCCTATGGGACGAAGATATGTCAATATTTGTGGTGTGGAAGTGTGTTGGAAAAATTTCCTAGCTGAAAAAATTCTACGGACACTATAAAAGATCTAAAATGATGTGATTAGCATGTGAAGGCACACTTCCCTAACATAACATATGATGAAAGTTGAGAGTGTTGAGGTTATTATTTTATGTGTGAATGCTTGCATGTGCATGTGTTGTGTGTGAGTTATTCATCAAAACGCAGCCAAGAGGACCATTTCCTTGGGTTGGCTTTAAGACAAGAAGGGTGTTGTACTTAGAACTCATGTTGTGTAAATCAAATGGAGACATTTCTTTGGAGTCTGCTACAGTCACTTGGAATTGGAAAAAATTGAAGTCAAAATTTATGAGATCATAAATTTGTAATTAGAACTGGGCACTAACTTCTGGGGTGTGTTTTGGTTGTGTGAAGTAATGATCACATATTAATAGATGACAATAGTGTTATAGATTGTGTTTGTTAATGAGTAAAAGTTGTCAAGTTAAAACTTTTCAATCTAAAACTTTTCAATCTCCACAACTATCTTATTTTTTAATCACTTTTTTACATTTTTCTATACAACTATCCTACTTTTCAATCATTTCTACACAACTACCCATAAAACTAACCTATCTATTTTAATTTTATTCTATTTAGTCTTCATCATTACCCCTATTATATCACATTATTTGACAACTTCTACTCTCTATAACTTTTCATCAAAAGTTGTATTCATTTCCAAACACGCCCATAGATTTATTTGGATTGCTGTCAACTTGCGGAATGGGTGCTCATGGATGTCATAGAGAAGCATGGAGCATCAATGGGTGACTCTGATACGGAGAACCTTAAAGTTACATTAGTGTGTGATAAGACAAGTGAAAGTAAAATTTAAACATCTAGCTATTTCCAAGGTAGACCAAGAAATGCATGAAATGAGATGTGGGGGTAAATCTTCAATACTGATAAAGCTAACATTAGTTAGGCCAATACTCAGAAGCATTATGGACCATCTCGTGACCAGTTGCATAATCTCTCAAGGGTATCTAATGGGAGGGAACATCGTCCATCCTTTAACTAGTAAAATTCAATTATGTAAATGTAATTCAAGGCAATTCTTTCAGTAAATGATTCATGAAGCCTTCATATACAGGAAATGAAGGTAGGATTTGAAATGGTATTAAGGAATATATCAAGGTATCATTTAAAATGGTTTTCTTGTTCTCCCCATTTGTGGTCTTTTTTGTGCTTATGATACTCATCGTAGAAAACATATATAGAGATGGGTGTGACAAGTGGTACCCATTTCATTCATGCCCTTATTGTTCAACAGGTCGGCATTCGATTCTGCTTCTCTAATTTTACAAGTGAATGCTACTTTAGAAGCCATTGATATTCACATAGACCAGGTAGATAAATACCTTCTACGGGCACATTATATTTTTGTATGTGTTTTTGTCATATAAGATCTTCCTCGACTGATTGCTAAATTACTTAGGAAAGAAACAAAAAGTATTACTTAAGTAGTATTGATGCATGATAGGATCCCCTCAATCAATCAAAATGGAAGAATTTGGAAGAAAGAGGGAAAATCCTCTCAATAGGGAGGAAAAGTAGAAAGAGTAGAAATTATAGATGAATTAGGAAGGAGAAACAAAACCACAGAAAGATTGAAAGGAATAGAGAAGATGTACGAAGAGAGTTCATGTAAGATGAGTAGAAAAGAGGATAGAAAAAAGGAAGAAATCTCTTAAGTAGATGAGAAAGGAAGAAAGAGGAGGGGATTAGAAGTATTTGGGATGCGAGAAGGAAGAAGAGAATTTATCTAAAACAAGGATCTCATTCCATTATCAAAATGAACTCTTACATAGAACCTGAATAACCTTGATTATAAAAAAAAGATAACTTAGGCAACAAGAAAATGAAACTCTACTGAACGAGCAACCTTGCTCAAAGTAAACTTGAGAGCTAAAAGTAAAAACAAAGAATCTAAACCATTACTTGAACAAATTAATACTAAATCCCTGAAATAACAAAACTTCAAAAATAAAAACTCTAAACAACATAAATTTTAATTTATGAAAGCTTCTTCATGCCCTGCATCAAATTCCAATGCTAAGTCGATAATCTTCTTATTTTTTCAGTCAGCCCAAATAGCATCTATTGTACATGGTAATACTATGCACCAGTCCAGAAGGATATACAGTGCCTGATTACTCAAGATGCTGAAAATATATGATTGCAGTATTTAGTTCTATCGTCAAATAATTATAATTTTGTTAATAATTACAATGAGTTTGGTTAATATATAATGTTCCATTTACATATTATCCGGAAATATCAATGTCAAAATCCTGTGAACTTATAAGCACAAATCAATGAGCAAATATTTGTTGCCTGGTGGTCATAGCCACAGAACCATCATGCAATTGTTTGTCTTCATTGGTAGTTGTTTGCAGTTCTTAATTCATTCATTTCTTTCTTTGTTTCTTCTTCTTCTTCTATTTTCTGGCTTGTTTCACTTGTTGTTACTTTTAGTTAGAGTTTTCTACTTTCTACTATATTTATAAAATTTCCTTGAAATCATACTTGATAACTTTGAGGTTCAAAGTTTTGAAAATATGGCCCTATCTTTTTCCCCTTTGACAACATTTTTCCAACTTTATAGATACATGCAGAATCTGGCAAAGGTCAGTTTGAAATAGCGCTGGGTTACACAGAGCGTACTCGAGCTGCTGATGAATTGGTTTATATTCGTGAGGCTATTAGGTCTATCGCAAGAAAGCACAAGTTATTGGCAACTTCTGTGCCTAAGTAAGTCAAGTGACTCTAGTTTTCCACTTCAGAAATAATGATAAATATTTCATGCATAGCCTCAAGATATAAGTCCATAAAAACTAATAGCTCATAATAAATTACAGAATGAGTTTATTTCAAGAATTACATTCCATGCCTCTGTGATATACATTGCCACAGCACATGAAACTAACTTTAGGAGGCATGCCATATAGTTGTTAATTTAGCACAATTCAAGCAACCTTAAGGTGGATCAACTTCAACAGGCAACCCCATATAGCTGATTCCATAAATGAAAGAGTTTCAAGATTTACCCTGGTAACAGAAGGGGGTCATAAAAAAAATCCAAGATACACAAAAAAACTCAACAATTTTGAAACTTTCACTTAGAGAAAGAGAACTTAACAAAGAGCATATCTAGCACAACAGGCTCTTGCTAATTCAAGATCTAGAGAGGGTGATATGAACATAAATTTTGTTTCCATTTATTGAAGCAAGTAGATTTAATTTCTTATATATTCTCCTCTATTTATTGGAGCAAAGTAGATGATTAATGAAGGTTGTCGTTGGGGAAAGGAGAAACGTAATTGAAATTCTTGAAATTGTGCACTGGAAAGCCAATCATACTAGCACGTAATGTTATCCATAGACAATAATGATGGTACCATGCAGAGAGATTTTAGCTGAATTGCTTATTAGCTGTAAATTTTTAATTCATGTTTTGAATGAACCTTGTCCTGGAGATACTTCATGACATCATACCATGGTTTTAATCATCAGTAAATCTTTGCTTATTAGAAGTACTCAGTACACTATGTTTCATTGGGTTCACATAATTTCCCACTCTATTTGCTTTTTGACAATGTTCATTTATCTCAGATATGCATTGGATGATATTGGCACTGGATCGCATGTGCATTTAAGTTTGCAGGGAGAAAGGGAAGAATATTTTCATGGCTGCTGACGGATCTAAAACTCAATATGGAATGTCAAGGATTGGTGAGGAGTTCATGGCAGGTGTTTTGCATCATATTCCTTCAATATTTGCATTTACAGCTCCACTTCTTAATAGGTAACTGTTTATTATCTAATGGAATTCCTCTCTAAATGCTTCTAGTTGCTTGTTGCTTGTCTTAGAATAACCATCACTGAAGTTTAACCAGTATAGTCACTGCATGTTGGATACATTGGCATCAACAACAAATAAATCAACTCAAGCATGCGCAGGAAGCAATATTTAAGACCACCAAGAACTCTGTTTCAAAACTAGCTTGAAACGAATCAGCCAGAATTTCTAGTGCAAACTTACGGAGACTATTTTCAGATGGAAAGAAATTCCAGCAATTCTAGTTCCCCAATCGGAAGCTATCAAAACCGCAGAGTCGAGCAAATAGACGACAGGAAATGTAATTATGCCGGTGAAACAGAACATGCATACAGAGAAGGAGATATTACCTGTGGACGGTTTTCAAATTGACGGTGACGTTCCGGTTTGTAGGGGTGGCTGACGGATGGCTCCGATTGCAGCGGCTCAAGAGGCGTTGAAAATCGGTTGCAACGCAGGATGGACATCAATGGCTCTGTTCTCTTTCGTTGGCGAGCTCGGTCGGTGCTGATTCTAGCTGACCCTTGGCATTTCTGTCGTCTGTTTGGGGTTTCCCAGCACATATGCTCTAGGACGGCTGCTAATGATGGAGGCCGCAGCGGAGTGCGAGGAAGAGAAGGGTGAAAATCTAGCGTTGACTGGCGCTGTATAACTTGGTCGTTTTCTCTCGCCACCTTGGAAGCCTTCCCCATTCTACGTACCGTGAGCCATTGACAGAGGGCGTAGAGATGACGGGATGTTTTTTGCCTCGACACCCCTGAGGGCGTAGAGATGACGGGATATTTTTTGCCTCGACACCCCTGCATGCTAAAAACTTTTAAACCAGCACTAGAGTTTTAATAAATGCCAAACAACCCCTAAAGGGTGCAAAATTTTCAGCAAGAAGAATATAAAAAAACATTATAATCAGATTTTTACATAAGAAAATTTCTCAAAAGAAAATTAGGAAAGATTATCTATTAGCATCCATTTTCGATGACAACTTGATACGGTTTTTTTCTTCCAAGATTGTCTTCCATAATGGGTATAGCCTGTGGATGAAGGGTTATAACTTTCTCTAGAAGGTTATTTACGACATTTTTAGAAAAACAAGCGTGAGAAAGGTTGAATTTCACTTGTTTTGGAACACCGTTACGAGCTGAGGTTCAAAATGTAAAAAGTCAAAATTTTCAGGGTCTTAAATACAAACGGGCAAAGTTCGGGGTTTAAAATACAAATAGCTAAAGTTAGAAGGTATAACATGCAAAAAACCTGCAGTTGGCTGCTAAGGTAGAAAAGCCACAACCTCTGCTCCATCTTCAACTTCATTTTCAAGCAACAACCAAGCTTTAGTGAATTTTCGCAGCTTGCGATCATCTAAAATAAGAGCAACATGATGCATCAACACATTGCTTTTGCCTAATCATCAATCCCAATCCAGTGTCACTGCTTTCTCAAAATTGACCAGCAATCGTTTGCCCTAATGTATGGTCCCCCTTCTCCTTCAATGCAATCGTAAACAGAGCAGTAGGCAATCGCCAGCCCTAATTTCCCAGCTGTTCCATCTCTCATCAACATCCATTGTCAACAAGATTCGGCCAGCCTCAGTCTCAATTTTAACATCTTACTGCAGCCAAAATCTGAGCAAGTAGCTCTAATTAGAAGCTACCCTATTGTCTAGCAGTCAATTAGCACAGCACTGGTAGCACCCTTGTCAGTTGTGTCTGTTCGAGTTCAATGAAAACTTTTTGACCTTTTTTTGGGTTTAAAAACGTCAACTCTGGCTGGAGTGGGTCAATGATTGGTGTGTACATTAATGCATCATGTTGGCAATTACAGTTGGTCAAAGCTTGTTTGAATGCAAAGCTGATACAGTTGGTTTTTCAGAAACTCTTCCCATGCCCGAATCCATATAAAATTGAGCGGAATGGAAATAGAACAACAAATCATTGCATGGGTGCATTGAAATGCAATTGCTAACGGAATCAGGAACGTGAAATGCATGCATAACAAAAGTAAAACATGCTTAGGGAGAGTTCCAAAAATGCAAAATTTCATGGGTATAATTTTAATTGACCATAATATAAACAAATTGCATAACGATATAAAAACGGCATGTACACGAGTGAAATGTTAACATTGGACTGTTTCTTCATTGTTAGAGTAAGTTAATAATAGAATTGATTATAAGCATTAATCCACAACACATTAATTTATTAGGGTAATATATGGATAATGTTCTAAAAAAAGTAAAACTAATGTTTATGAATTAATTTATAACACATTAATTTACAGTCAAGTGTACAGAACTTGTTTGGACAAAAAAATATACAAGTAGGAATTTGCCAATGTTATATGGAAAATGAAGCCGTAGGGCATTGGCTTTAGATATATCAAGACTTGTGTAAAAATGACAAAGAAGTACTATAGCTGTATAGGAAGAAGTGAAAAAAAAAAGATAGTTGTAAAAATTGAAAAGCTTTAAAAAAAATTTCATGTTCACAGATGCCTCCTAGATTAATAGTTGAGTAAAAAAATTTTACAAAAAGATATAAAAATAAAATTTTCCACCCAAGTGCATATAGAGGATTCAAGCCCTTTTATATTTACTCATATGAAATTGTTAGTTATTGTTGAAAATTTGAGCTTTGCTTGGCATAGGTTATTTTTATACAAGTTTCCGCAATAAACATTGTTATGTAAACAAGCCAGCTAGACTTCTATTTTTCATGTTCTTTACCTTTTGACACTACAAATGAAATATTTCAAAATTTTATTTAAATTTTTTTCTTTTTTCCTCTTAAACTTATTAATATATTATAACATATAATTTTACCATATTAGACCATGCGTTTATTCTTTTAAGATTCGTAAATAGAAGGGTATTTTACTCATCTCCAATCAATAAAAGTGGCAAAAATACCACTATATTTATAAATCTTTAAAAATATAAATACATTTCCAAAAAGAAAAACTTTTAATTTAAATATTAAATACAATTAAATAAACAAATATATACGAACGAAAAACAATAAGGGTTTTTCAACCATAATTTTTATAAGTGGGCTAACTAAGTCATTGCTTAGTAGCTCAGGCTAACAGGATCATTTCTCTACTGATAGTAAACTTTCTAATTATTTTAATTCATCCTTTTGGCCACTAAAAAATTGCAACATAACAACTATGAAAAAATTAAAGTAATTCCATTATATTCTTTCCTAGAAAAATGAATCATGATTAGTTCCAAAGGACAAGCACCCCTCAAAGGAGAGAGCATAAAGGGTGAGGGGACCCTTCATGTTGGGAGATTCTAAAGCCTAGAAATCGCAGACCAGCGGAGCAAAGGAAATGGGATATTTTTAAAAAGATGGGGGTGAAAGAAAAGGGATTCTTGGATTCCTAAAAACAAAACGTGGAAAAGGTTAGTTATTAGTTATGATAATCTGTTCCTCCTCAGGCATCATGTTTCTCTAATGAACAACTTCGTTGAAACGTTTATTCAAATATTTCTAGTGTTTGTTGCATATTAGGAAGATTATTTTAGCAGGATATAATTGTCATACACTCATATGGTTATCCTCCATATACCTCTAATGGTTAAAGCTCTACCTAAGATACAATGAGAAGCAAGGAACCTCAACCACACACACATACACAAAAAGGTAAAGAAAGGATTTTGAGGAAAATGTTTATTCTGTTGATAATGCTCTTCATCCTTTTGCAAACAAAAGAGAATATGGGTGAAAACAGGGACAAAAGAAACGAAAAAGGAAAAACAGAATTCTACAAATTACAGAGAGATCACATTAGAAGATTTTGCGTGGCTCGCACACCGCACTGCACATTGTGCAACATTTGATACATAGACACCCAATTGCATTTATGCACAAATGGCAAAATGAGATTAGAGTTCAGTTTTGGACTAGCATTTCACAAGATTGATTCTTAATAATCCCAAAATGTATCGCGATCACACACGCAACCACGCTCAAAGAGAAACTCACGAGTTAGCAACCATCCAAAATGGCAAAATCTTCTCCTCCACAGTTCAACATCCTTAGGCGGATAAAATGCCTTATGGATTTGATTGCATGCGTCCGATCCCAAGTTTCCCATTCTAATTGCACCTACACCCACAAATTCGCACCGCCCATCTAGTGGGCATAGATGGACTGCCACAAGAAAGGGAACCAATGGTCAGGACTGAAATGGATCTGTCAGATGTGTTGCTATGTAACTGAACTGTCTGGATTGAAATAAATGAGGTTCATGGAAAGATCTCGCTTCCAGCTAGTAGCAAAACTGTCTTTTTTTGCATATAACACCATAAAATAGGGATGTTGAAGAAGAAGGGGAAAGGCGTTGCAGGAATGCGAGGAAGGAGAAAAGAGGAGGGATGCATGCCATACCTGTCGATCTGGTGCACAAGATCTGCGTAGAAACGATTTGTATGAGGAACCTGTTGGTCCCGAGTTAATGGCAAAATCCAAGAGGGGAGGGGTGAATTGGGTTCTTAAAAATTCCTCGGTAAAAATTAAAACTTAACCCCTTATAAACTTAATCTCCTTAATTTAAATTGATAGAGAGAAATGAAGTAAAGAGAGCAATGAAGTAAAACAACAAGCAAGATTTATAGTGGTTCGGGCAACCTCTCCCTACTCCACTCTTCCAAGCTCATACACCGTTGTGACTTGGGTTCC
>JAXCLR010029996.1:0-20957 GCA_035584095.1 Annona squamosa | reverse complement strand
TTAATAAACGGATTAGGGTTGAGATATATTAAATGGGTTAGGATTAGGATTAGGCTCTAACCCGTTCAACCCGATCCATTAACATTCCTATGTAGAACACATTAATTAGAAGATGCAATTGAACTAGAGGCCTCACTGGATGAAACGTGTGTTTCTCTCTACCATTAACGGGATGTCTCTACAAAGAGAATGTTTTTACTTAATATCATAATACTTGTAAAACTGTCTTCAACATCAGAAACACACAGATTTTTGCATTGCACAACTACATTATGGAAGCAATATAGAATCGAAAAGGAGAACAATAAACACTAGGAGTCCCGACTCAAATTTGTCAATGGATATCACACAGTTCTCCATGAAAATAAATGCATTTGCACTTATACTAGAGATATGAATACAAGTGCATATTAATTCAATTGAGCATATTAATATAGGAAGATGGGAATAAAGAAAAAGAAATCTCCTATGCATCAACCAACATTATTTCAAAAAATCCACATATTGATGATTTGCTTTGAGGATGCAACTTCAATCGAACCCTTTCAATGCTTCTGCGATTAATATTAGTAAAAGGAAAATTTAGATCAAGGCTCGATTGTCATTCTGAATCCAGTCAGGCCATTTATTGTATGACTACGTATCATGACTGCATTGCAGGAAACTTTTCTGTAGTTTACAAAATATGAGAAAATTCTAGAAATGCTACTTTCTATTAGTGATTTGTATTTGTCAATTCTGTGTTGAAGTTTGGATTGGAAATTCACTTCTACCAACACTCACGTAACCAATGTGATCCAATTTTTGGACAAAGCTTTAATTTAATGTTCCATTTTTTATTTTTTTTTTTGTTGAAATTCACTTCTAACATGGACCAATGCGTCTCAACACAACATCTAAGTTGAGGACTGTAAAATTAGTATTGGATTTAATCTATCTTTCAAACTTGATTTCACGTTTTTGTTAGGCTTTCGACTTCAAGTGAAAATTTCAAAACAAATATCTAAAAATTTTAAAAAATTGTAAAAGTTAACATACATGTTAAATATACTTATATTAACATTCGTGTAAAAAAAATTTAAGAAAATTACAAAAATCTGTTAAATACATCTGGATACACTAAAGCTAAGTATGCCCCAATGCACGATTTCAAAATCCAAGATATATACTTCAACAAAGTGAAAGTTGGTTTTTCTCTTTCTTTGTTGGGAACCAAAAAATCTTTAATTAGCAAGTGAAAGTTGGTTTCTGACTCTCTTAGTTAGAGACCAAAAAAAATTCATTCATTCACAAGTGAAAGTCGGTTTTGTCTTTCTTTTTTGGCGCCTAGAAAGTCTTAATTAATTAGTAAATAAAATGTGTATATACAAGAAAAAAAAATTTTGCTTATCATCGTACTTCTGTGAGCAAGAAAAAATTTTCTACTAGTGATGATGCATTCATAAATGAGAAATATTTTAGTTAACAACAACTATTACAGTAATAACGTTTTAACAACCAAAATAGAATTTAGAAAATGAAATACATACGCTGCTAACTATTAGTGATTAAATTTGTTCTTAGTAGTTGCTAGATGACAAATTTATTATCAATTATTGGCAACAAAAAATTTCTTTAGGAACCAAAATTTTAGCTCCTTGTACGAAACTTTGGTTGCCAAAAACTAAAACTTTTATGTTGGCCTAGGAACCGATCCGACACAGTGGCATATCTAACAATTCCACGATATATGTGGCTTGGTGATCCGATGATCGGAACCATCAACTTCAGCTATAAGCGATTGATGATTAAGATAGCGATCATAATTACAGTTCGTACATTAAAAATGCATGGAAGCCAAAATAAAAAAGCTATTGTTGCTGTTAGAAATTAATGCGTAGAAAATTAAATTCATTAGGTGACCATGAGAGGATCGTACCATCGAAACAGTCCCAAATATCGAGCTTTAGAAGCTGCAAGTGCCAATAAAATATTAATATTTTTGTGAAAGGTGACCGCATGGGTGCTCAAGCCACTAACTTAGCTGACTTAGGTGTGTGGGACGGTACAAGTGAAAGGTTTAAAGTTCAAATGTTAGATAGAGATAAATATTGAACAGAGATAGTAGTGCCATTATAGACTACCAATAAGTAGGTGATACGATTAAAAGCATTGTGAAGACTTGATGGGCAATTCATTCCTTCATTCCACTTTAAACTCATCATCATCATCATCATCATAAGCCATTTCCCACCTATATAGGGTCGGCTGTATGGATTCTGTTACGTCATTCTTGGCGATGTAAGACTAAATTTTCAGTAATTTGTAATATTTTTAAATCTTGTTTAATTACTTCCATCTATATTTTTTTTGGGTCTTCTTTTCATTCTCCTACCACATTCTACTTGGATAAACTCTGTTTTCTTAACCGGTGCTATTTCAGGCTTCCTTTTAACATAATCAAACCATCTTAATCTATTTTTTCTCATTTTATTATAAAGTAGTCTCACTTTTAAATTTTCTCGAATTATTGGTAGTCACTTTTATCATAAATCTACTTCAGGCCATTCATTCCTTCATTCCACTTTAAACTAAACTAAAAAAATTAATAGTGCCAAAAAGTAATGGGATAAGTATGAAGTATGCGTAACAGTTTCCAGCGATGCCGTCGCGAAGTGCTAACGCGCGGCATATCATTTCTTCTGCTTCATTATATTTCTTTTATTTAAGTGGGTCAAAATGGTAGCGTTACAACACTTCCCAATAATAAAAAAACAATGAAATGAATTTCATAAAATGGTGCAAACGCACGTGGCATGACAATCCTTATAAGAATGCTTTCGTATGAAATGATAAAGTTTTTTCCAACCAAATTAAAATTTGGTTTCTTAATTAAAAATTAAGAATTATTAAACATCAAATGTTTTAACAAAATTTTTAGCTGAGGATAGAATATGGAATCTAATATCCATAAGATCACTATAAAAATTTTAGTTCATTGTAGCTATTTTTTGTAGAATACAACATATATTTTTGCTGCATTAAATCCATTTTAGCTGTAATTGATTATTTAGCTATAAATACTTGATTGTTTTGGGTAGTATCATCTGATTAATTGTGGTATTTTTGACATCAAATGCAGTGAAAACTAATATTTAATACATCCATTAAGGTTTGGCTACAAATGTTGATAAATTTTTAGCTTTATTTAATATAGTAACTGCCAAAATGCAGCCAAATTAAAATTTGATTGCAACCAGCTGCGACATTTAATAAAGTTTGTTGTAATACGGTGGTGATTGAGACGCTGGCAGGTGGAATTAATTGATCCCCCCTCCCTAATTGAGTATATAATTATGTGTGCACCTGAACTCTCACCTGTGCGGACGCCGGGAAATTGAAGCTTAGATCGGGCAATCATGGCTTCTGCAACCGACCAGATCCAGGCCTCCAGCGAAACAGAAGAATGCGCGTTTGCCATGGCATTGTCCAGTGCCTGTGCTTTTCCCATGACTTTGAAAGCCGCAATCGAGCTGGACGTGCTGGAGATCATTGCCAAAGCTGGCCCTGGGGCCCATCTTTCTCCAGCCGAGATTGCTGCACACATCACAACTAAAAATACAGCAGCGCCCATCATGCTTGATCGCATGCTACGTCTCCTCGCATGCTACTCTGTCGTTGCCTGTACGCATCGCGCACTCGAGAATGGGCAGCTGGAGAGGGTCTATGGTTTGGCTCCCGTTTGTAAGTTTCTTGTTCGTAACGAAGAAGGTGCCTCAATGGCTCCCTTGCTTGAGCTCATCCATGACAAGGTTTTTCTCGAAACTTGGTAGGCTGTCTTTCTTCTCACCAAAACTTATCTATTCCCGAGATTAAACGGTGTCTTCGGCTTGACTTCCTGCTATTACGTTGAATTGTTTTTACACCAGTTCAAGTCTCGGTGCTTTCTTGTCATGACAATATATGACTACCAATTGTGAACTTTTAAAAACTAATCAGTAGATGTTTCAAAATAACAAACATGGTAATCTTTAAGAAGCACCTGAATTCGCATGTTTTCTAACACTGTCAGCCTTGCTGTTGATGGACAGTTGTGAGCTTGACGGTGTAAAGGATCAAAATATCCTTACGCACGAGAGTTATTTTTTGAACGGGATTGCAGCGGATTTGGATTTGGAAGGATCCAAGATTTCCTACCGAAGTCCAAGAAGAGTAGGACTCTTTTAAAAGTGGATTTCTAATCCCTCGGTTTGTGTTTAACTTCTCCTTTATTCGAGAAATATATTTTTAAAAGTGGATTTCTTGCTCCTGATAAAAGTAAGATTTTGGCCGTTATTGGGTTGCTAATAGTGGTTGCTAAAAATCAATATTCTTGTACCTATCTGTCGGTGATTTTGAACATTTTCCTTTCCGATTTTCACAAAATATTGCACTAGCCTTTGCTTAACTGTACGTTCAGAACTAAGTTTATAACATGCTTCAATCTAGGGCGTGTTTGGTAAAGAATAAAACTTTTGATGAAAAGTGTTGGAGAATAAAATTTGTTAAATTATGTGATATGATAGAAGTAATAATGAGTAGTAAAGAGGATAAAGTTAAAATAGATAAATTATTTGTGTATAAATGATTGAAAAGTATGATAATTAAATAAGAAAATGTAAAAAAAATAATTAAAAAATTATAATAATTATAGAGAGTGAAAAGTTTTATATTGAAAAGTTTTAACTTAGCATTTTCTATCAATTGTCAAACACATCCCTAATTAAGCAAAGTTCTAATGGATAATCCCGCATATAAATTTTCAACCCGCCAAATGGTCTGAACATATGTTTAAGCAGGCGAAGCCTATACATACTTTCAGTGATAATTAAGATGCCCCTCCACCCCAATTGAACTCGATTATCAGTTCTTGCTAATTAATTATGTATGACTATTAATTTTTTAGGTACCACTTGAAAGACGCAGTTGTTGATGGCGGGGTGCCTTTTGATCGGGCACTTGGGATGAATGCATTTGAGTATGCTCGAGTCGATGCTAGATTTGATAAGGTTTTCAGCAGAGGTATGTTGAATCATTCAACAGTGATCATGAACAAGATTATAGAGACGTATACAGGTTTTCAAGAGCTAAATTCGTTGGTGGACGTGGGAGGTGGATTGGGAGAAACTCTTAACAAGATAGTACGCAAGTATCCCAGAATTAAGGGAATAAATTTTGATTTACCACATGTCATTGCCCATGCACCGGCACATTCAGGTATATAAGCTCTTCATCTTTGAAATACCTAAGCTTATGATTAATGTCTCCGTTTGGAAATATCTTGTAAACCGTTTGTAAACAAAATTTTTTTGTAACCTTGTGATTAATTTCATCTTAATTACCATGATGTTTGATTAAATAAAATCAATCACGTTTTTAATTTTATATGTTTAATCAATTATGTGGGTCAGAATCATTTAAATTCAAAATTCTAGTGACCGTTTCTTCAAAAAAGAAAAAAAAAAAGTTCTTGTGACCCTGAGCCGGCCATAGCAACAAAAAAAAAAAAAAAACTCTTATTAGCGGTATCTTTAATTTTCGTCATTTAGTAATATTTTCTATGCCCCACGCGAATATCCCTGAAATGATTTTTACACGCATAGCCAAATATCTAAAAAATAGATAATACAGTCAGTTTGGATCTGATTTGAATATGCATTGCAACAATTTTTGTTTTTGTTGCTGCCCACAAGCACCGCAACGACGTTGCTTAATTGCTGAATAATGTTGCCACTGCCGATGATATTGACAAGTGACAACAAATAAAATGTCGTAGTGATATATGCTGTATCAAAGCTCAAAGCACGAAGTTAGATAGAAATTCTCGGTCCAACCAGTTGCACCCAAGTATTTCCTTTTATCTCATATAATCTCAAATTTCGTTTATTTAATATATTTTGCTTGAAATGGAGAAAACTTGGTTAATTTCAGGTGTGGAACTCGTTGCTGGGGACATGTTTGCCAGTGTCCCTAGCGGAGAAGCCATTCTCATGAAGGTAAGATTGAGAGGTGGGGACGCATATAGTTATATTAAAATATATGTATAATAAAACAAGGATGTCTGGCTACAAATTGAAGTCCAAAAACTAGGTATAAGATATTACTTTTTCTAGATAATTTACGAACACTAATATGTCTACATAGTTTGATCATAATTGTAATTATATTTATATTATTATAACGTCGTTACTATACCATCAATACGTGGATATATCTGCAAAGATATGCAAACTATGCCGATATATTTGAAATCAAAAATTTAGTAGATGTATCTAGTCTTTGCAAATACATTCATGTAGTTTGCATATTTTTGTAAATATATTAATCTCGTGATAATGCAATAATGGAGTCAAACAACATAGGTATATTTACAATTATGATCAAATCATATATGGTTATTTGCAAGTTCTGAAATTATATAAGTATATTTGCAATTATGATTAAACTAGATGAGTACATTGACAAAATATCTTTTAAAAAATTCTGGCTGCACAAAGATATTTATTTGAGTAAGAAAAACGAAGAAACATCTTATCCATGGTCAAATTATTAAGATGAGCAAGTCCATGATGGCATTTTCAAAATGTATGTAAGCTAATTACATTCACATGTGACTTACTCGCAGTGGATACTTCATGACTGGGGTGAGGAAGAGTGCTGGAGACTTCTGAAGAATTGCTATAACGCACTCCCAAAAAATGGAAAGGTTATCGTGGTAGAGTACATTCTCCCATTAGTGCCAAACACTAGCAAAAGTTCGTGTTCTATCTTCCAACTAGATTTGCTAATGTTCGCTTACAGTCCAAGAGGAAAAGAGAGGACAGAGGAGGAGTACCTAAAATTAGCAAGGGGAGCAGGGTTCACCGGAATGAAGAAAGCATGTACCGTTTACGACATGTCAGTCTTGGAATTCTATAAGATGTAATTTCATTAATTTCCATATATCTTGCACTAATATGGCTCTAAATAAGCGTGTAGGTTAACATTTAAAATAATTTTTGTGCCTTCAAGGGACAATTGGAACATTTTCTATCATTTCATTTTCTAGTTGTTATGTAATAAAAACACAACAATCTATGATACTGTGGATGAGGTTCATCCTAGCCATCTATATTTCCTCATGAAATTATTCTCCACCTAATTTCGATTGCATGATGGATAGAAAAACTTTTCAAAAAGAGAAACATGATCTATGGTGTCATAACTCATGTCTTTTTCTACACATACATGTATCTTAACCCGGCCTTTGCCCCTTTGAAAGACATTAGCAAGTGATAGTTGATTTTTTTATAACAAAATCATCAAAATTGATTGATTTCTTGTTGATGTATATCATCACATGTGCCTTTAAACATATATTTTGGGCACAATCTAAGACCTAACATTAGCTATTACAATAAATTACAATCAAACAAATTAGAAACGAGATAAATAAGAATGACTCAATATTCTTATAACTAATATGTACAAAAGATATATACTTCAACAAAGTGAAAGTGGTTGGTTTTGTCTTTCTTTGTTGGGAACAAAAAAATCTTAGCTAGCAACCAGCAATTTACATCCTTTAACTTGCAGTACTGGCTATATTCACAAGGAAGCCGAATCAGCCAAAACTCTTGGATGCAAGGCTGTGGGCGGTGGGACGATTTTGTATGCATGCGCCCTTGCTTCACGGATTATGTTATAATGAATTCATTCCGGCCACCCGGAACAAAAAATAGTATGTCTGAAAAATAGCAGTGGGTTGTCAATTTTTTTAAAAAAAAAGCAAAAAAGATAAAAGAAAAGAAAAATAATAAATGGGTTGGAACGACCTTGACATGGTGTTACCTGAATTTTCACCCCAAAAAGAAAAGGCTGCCTGTTGTGCTTGGCCGCGTAGAATCCTCATGCTTATGCTTTAGATAAATTTATTCCATTCAGCCCAATCAAAAAAAAAGTTTTATTTGCCAAATAATACACCAAAAAAAAGTTTTAAAAAGAAACCTAGTTCAGGTAAGGTCTTATATGTAATCTCGGTAATATTATCATCTTTATTTATTTATTTTAATTTTATTCACTTTATAATTATATTATCGTAGATAACTCGCATTCATTTTCCCTCCATTCAATTCCGTTCTGCCGCTCACGGCCGAAGAGACGTGGGACAAGGACCGCTCCGCCTAACCAAGCCCAGCTGCAATGTCTTCTCTGCATCGGTGATAAGTTCGTGGGACCCAAACTGGCATAAGCACTTGTCATTTAGTCACGCGTGCTTTCGGTTTCGGTTATGAAAACCAAATCGACTATTTATTGCGTTGGATACATGAACACTTTACACGAGTGATGGATGCATGGGCATTGTGGTTGGAAATAAAATGGCTAGCAGAGATGCAGACTGATAATGTTGAATAGCAGAGTGATTCTCTTGTGCTCATCAAACATTTTGAAGGATAATATAGTGATAATGTCTCTCGTTGGTGTATTAACAAGGGAAATGAAACAAGACAGCAGATTTTCTTTCCATCGGCAACAAAGTAGTCCATCTGTTGGCTAAGTTTGCTGTACTTATGAGAGAATCTGAGCCTGTGAAATTTGAACTCCCATCAAGGACATTGAGTTCATTAATAGATGAATTTGGGTGTCCTCCTTTCCATTGCTCATGCTCGTACTGAGTATAAGGAATTGTTTTCGAGATTGCATCAAGGTATTTGATATTAAAAAAAAAACTTATATACCAAGTTTACTGTTTTTGAATATATATATATATATGAGAAATATTTATGTGCACAACTACATCGTAACAGTAGTGCAGTTGTGCCAAAATGGGTTCCATATGATCATAAAATTATAATCTACTCTATCCATTATACTTAAAATCATGTATTCTATTATCATACTAATTTTCATCCCAATCGGATATGTGCATATGCCTCATCCGAAAATGATATAAATTAAACGTAATAAAATAGTTTGATGAAATAACAACTTTAAAGTGGTTTTTTCAATATGTAAATCATTTGTTATAAAATTTATATGTAGATGAATGATTGTATGAAGTTTTATTGCATTCTAATATGTACGAGACCCATTTTTAGAATGATTATATAAAGCTGCAAAGGAACAACTCTCTCTCTATATATATATATATATATCAAGAAATATTCAGGTGCAACTTTATTGCACAATAATTACAGTGCAGTTACCTCAAAATAGACCCCACGTGATCATGAAATTATAATCTACTTCACTCATTGTATTTAAAATTATATATTTTATTACCATACAAATTTTCATCTTAATTGGACATGCATATAGATCCCATTTGAAAATGGTACAAATTCAATGTAATAAAATAGTGTGATGTAAATAACAATTTTAAAGTTGTTTTTCAACATGTAAATCATTTGTTATAAAATTTATGTATAGATAAATAATTATAAAAAAATATCAATACATTTAAGTATATATATCGTTAATTATTGTGCAGTTTCAATGCACAGAAAAAGTTTATATATATATATATAATATGATCCAATGCATGCGATTGCACTATGCAGTCCATGCACTGTGGACCCACATGATCATGAATGGAAAATCCATCCTACCGTATTTAAAATTGTCCACTTTATTTACATAACAATTTTCATCTAGATCGAACATGTGTGTGATTTCCATCTTAAAATAGTACAAAATTAATGTAATAAAATAGTTTAATATAAATATTAAATTTAAAGTAATATTTTCAACATCTAAACCATCTAAAGTATAATTTTTATATGGATAAATTATCATATAATGTTTCATTGCAACCTAATATGTGTGGGGATATAAATATCAAATTTAAAATGATGTTTTCAACATCTAAACCGTCTAAAGTATGATTTTTATATAGATAAATTATTGTATAAAATTTCATTGTAATCTAATATGTGTGGGGCTCATTTTACAACGAACTGCAATTTGCCTGCACTAAAATAGGTTCTTATATATTTATATATATATATATATATAGAAAAATTTGCATGTGACTACACTGTATAGTCCATGCACTGTGGACCTCACTTAATCATGAATAGAAATCCACCCCCACTCATTGTATTTAGCATACCAATTTTCATCTAAGTCTAACATGTATGTGATCTCCATCTTAAAATGGTGCAAAATCAACGTAATAAAATAGTTGAGCGTAAATATCAAATTTAAAGTAATATTTTTAACATCTAAACCGTCTGAAACATAATCTATGGTGTCATAACTCATGTCTTTTTCTGCACAAATATGTATTTTAACCTGGCCTTTGCCTCTTTGAAAGACATTAGCAAGTAATAGTTGATTTTTTATAACAAAATCATCAAAATTGATTAATTTCTTGTTGATGTATATCATAGCATGTGTCTTTAAACATATATTTTGGGCACAATCTAAGGCCCAACATTAGCTATTACAACAAATTACAATAAAAAAAATTAGAAACGAGATAAATAAGAATGACTCGATATTCTTATAATTAATATGTCCAAAAGATATATACTTCAACAAAGTGAAAGTTCTTGGTTTTGTCTCTCTCTGTCAAGGACCAAAAAAATCTTTAGTTAGCACATGAAAGTTGGTTTTTGTCCCTCTTCGCTAGTAACCGACAAATCTTCCTTAGTTGAGAAATGAAAGTTGGTTTTTGACTCTCTTGGGTAGGGACCAAAAAATCTTCATTAATTCACAAGTATAAGTTGGTTTTGTCTTTCTTTGTCGGCCCCTAGAAAGTCTTCATTAATTAGTAAGTAAAATGTATATATAGAAGGAAATTTTTGTTCTTATCATCATACTTTTGTAAGCAAGTAAAAAAAATTTCTACTTGTGATGATGCATTCATAAACGAGAAATATTTTACTTACCAACTATTATAGTAATGATGTTTTAACAACCAAAACAGAATTTAGAAAATGAAATATATTTGCTGCAGACTATTAGTGATTAAAATTTCTCATTAGTAGTTACTAGATGACAGATATATATATATATATAGAGACTGGTGCAGCATCGTTGAAATGGGCTTCACATGATCATGAAATCATGATCTACTCCACCCATTGTATTTAAAATAATATATTCTATTACCATATTAATTTTCATCCCAATTAGATATGTATATGACCCGCATCTGAAAATGGTATAAATCCAATGTAATAAAATAGTTTAATGTAAATAACAACTTTAAAGTATCTAATTATGATGAAAATTGGTATGGTATTAAAATACATTATTTTAAATACAATATATGGAGTAGATCATGATTTCATGATCATGTGGGGCCCATTTTTGGGCCACTGCACTGCTGTGTCTGGTGCAGTGACGCTGCACTGAAATAGCTATTTATTGGCAACAAAAATTTTCTTTAGAAACCAAAATTTTTACTCCTTGTAAGAAATTTTTGGTTGCCAAAAACTTCACGAAATATGTAGCTTGGCGATTGGATTATTTGAACCATCAACTTCATGAGGGATTACAGCTATAAGTGATTGATGATTAAGATAAGATAGTGATCATAATTGAGTTCATACAATTAAAATGCATAGAAGCCAAAATCAAAAAGCTACTATTGCTGTTAGAAATTAATGCATAGAAAATTAAATTCATTAGGTGACCATGAGAGGATCGTACCATCGAAACAGTCCCAAATATCGAGCTTTGGAAGCTGCAAGTGCCAATAAAATATTAATATTTTAGTGAAGGGTCACCACTTGCATGCGCGAGCCACTAACTTAGGTGTGTAGAGCGTACAAGTAGAAGGTTCAAAATTTAAATGCTATCAAAAAACAAACAAAAAAAAAGTTTAATTGTTGAACAGAATTAAGTATTGAACACAGACAGTGGTCTCATTATTCCACTTCTAGAATACCCGTAGGAAGGTGACAGGATTAGGGAAAAAAAAATATATAGTGAAGACTGGTCATTCATTCATTCATTCTAGACTCAAACAAGCGCCTGCTCGAGGCCATCAATAGTAACGACGGTTGATACACATATGGCCTTGGCAAAGGAGATGGGCTCGCACATACATCATGCGATTTCGTTTTATCATTCGTAGCTTTCCACTTTCTAGTGTCCATGTAAAACGCTGCCAGCAATATATTTAAATTAAACCAAAAAAATAATAGTCCCAAATATTAATGGGATAAGTATGTTCCGCACTTTCCGGGATGCGGTCCTTTCTCGAGTGGCGTGACTAGGCGAAAAATTCGGTCGCTGTACTGGGTGAAATCTCACTAAGGTTTCTTTCTTCTTCCCACTTTGCCAAGCCACGACAAAATTCAATCCCTGCTCTTGGAAGGGGGATTTGGTTTTTCTGTCACTGCAGTACAAGAAATCGCTGTGAATCGGAGGAGCTCTTAACAAGGGAACTGCAAACTCTGGCATTCGGGCAGGAGAATCTTCCAAGGATCGATCCCGAAGGTCCATAAGAAGTTATAATCGTGGCATCTTTATAGCATAAATGAAGAGAATATGGAAGGCCAGGTTGCCAGCAGTGTTTGCGGAGATTGATGAGAACCTATACCGGATCTCGTTTAGATCGAAGGAAGATAGATGGTTTTAAAGGGCCCCTGGCTTTACGATCGAAAAATACTCCTGATTGATGACCTAATAGCCCCAACGGATAGAGGAAACATCAATCTATACAACTCACTCGTCTGGCTGCTGATAAAGGAGGTGCCATTTCTGGTGGACGGAACAATTCTAGGAGAAACGGTGGGCAACTCGTTCTGGAAGTGTTTGGAAATATGTTCGAGAGAGGAAGGAGTGAAGATAAAAGTAGAAGTGGAAAGGGGGTTTTTGTTAAGTGTGGGAAAGCAAAGAAGAGATGGATCCCATTCCAGTATGAGAGATTGCCGACCTTCTCTTATGTTTGTGGCAAAATGGGACATGCCTTCAATAATTGCCAGCAACACGATAGCGAAGTTGAGAGCATGGAGTCTCAATTCCACTATAGTGTCAATCTGCGGGTAGGGTTCAAAACTATGGGGATTGAGGGTGAAGGAGGAAACAGCAGCCAAGTATTCCCCACGACATATCACAGAGGTGGAATACTGGGAGACTTGTGAGAATCTAACGATGGATATGGATATTTCAGAGTTAGTGTTGGAGGACCAGGGTGGGGAGATCCACAAGGAAAGCAGATTCCTTCGAGACATAACAGAACCCTAATACCTAGGGGGAAAGGAAGATGAAGGGGAGGACCTGTTTGAAGTGCAGATGACAGATCTAGGAGATGGGAATGAAGTAGCAAAAAGCAGAGGGAAAAAGAATTCAAAACCGCCAATGTGGTCAAAGCTCAATGTTGAGGTTGAGAAACAAGGGGTAGGAAAGGGCCAAAGAAGGGGAAATCTCGCCAAGGAGAGGGGCCAGAGGGGGGAAGCAGGGACAAAAATTGCAGAAGAGGACAGGGGTAATGTGAAGTACTGCAAAGGGAGGAATAAGAAAGTGGGTCTAGACAAGAGGGAGAAGGGGAAGGAGTGCCAGAGAAAAGGAAAAAACAGGAAGGGAAGGAAGAACAATAGTCAAGAACAAAGGGAAAAAATGGTGGAAGGAAGAGAAGGGATATGCTCAGATACCCAAGCCGAATACTGTACAAAAAGGAGTACATTGGACGGTGAGCAGAATATAATAGTGGGGAGGTATGATAAGGATAGGGGAGAATGCATGGGGGATAGGTGGGAGATCGGGATAAAGTGGAAGCAGGTAGCCCACATCATACTCTTATGACCAGGGAAGTTCAGATTAGGGTAGAGGGGAATGGGAATAACACAAAACAGCTGGGAGGAAACATGAAGGAAGAGGACATAGAGGAGAGGGTGGTTTTAGTATCTTATGGGCAGATTCAGAAGTGATGGAAGAGAATGAGAAGAAGTTCAGAGCAGTTCCGTAATGGGGAGAAGTGGGATGAAGATTTAATAAAGGCTTTAAATAAAAGACAGTTTGAGGAAATGAGTGACCTGTCCCCTTTACTAGAAAAGCAAGTGGGGAAAAGGCAGAAACACATGGCATCTGTGGCAGAAAATGGAAGATACAAAGGTGCGAGCAGGAACTGTGGAGGAGGAATCAGAGAAGAAATGGCAACTTTAAGAAACAACTAAAGAAGCATAGGAAGAGTCTTACAAACTCGAAGGGTCAGCTAGCATTAGACATGAGGAGGCGGCACGGGCGAAGGGAGGATATGGCTGTAAAGCTTGATATGTCAAAAGTGTACGACAGGGCGGAGTGGTGTTTCCTACCAAAGATGATGAAAAAGATGAATTTTGGAAACAGGAGGACGGGGTGGATAATGGCATGTGTTGAAACAGTAAGTTATAGAATCAAGATTAATGGTTTTAAGACCTCTAAGATCTATCCAAGTAGGGGGTCAAGGCAAGGTGATCCACTATCCTCTTATCTTTTCCTAATATGTGCTGAAGGTTTATCCCTCCTACTGGATGAGATGGAAAGAAAGAGAAGTATATCGGGTCTTAAAATCTCTCCTCATGGTCCTGTCATTTCCCATCTCTTTGCTGCGGATGATGCTCTGCTTTTCCTAAGAGTTAGGGCAGAGGAGATTACCCAGTTGATTGATTCCCTCAAAGTGTACAGCACATGGTCCGGTCAGGCCATTAACATAGATAAAATTGCGCTCTTCTTCATCTCCAACACAAAAGGAGAGAACAGATCAGCAGTAAAGGTGATTTTGGGAGCGCACGAGGGGGAGATTGGCACATACCTTGGGGTCCTGGCGTGGATGGGCAGAGCAAGGAAGGGGCTATTCAAAGGAATCAATGAAAGGATCTGGAGGAAGATTCAAGGATGGAAGGAGCAACTCCTGTCAATTGGGGAGGAGGAGGTGCTAATCAAGGTGGTGGCCCAAGCAATCCCGGGTTATGCAATGAGCCTTTTCCTTCTCCCTAGGGGTTTCTGCAATGCGTTAAACACCATTATTAGCAAGTTTTGGTGGAGAGAGATGGATGGGAAAAAAAAGATCAGTTGGACAGGATGGAAGGACTTGTGCACCCCCAAAGCAAGTGGTCGCATGGGCTTTAGGGATCTATACATTTTCAATAAAGCGAAGTGGTTGTGGAGGCTTATTACCAACAAGGAGTCCTTATGCTTCAGAGTTTTGCAAGTAAAATATTTCAGGGGGTGCAGTATTTGGGACTGTCAGGAACATCAGGGGGATTCGGGATTCCTTTACTTGGAAAGGCATTTTGAAATCCAGGGAGGTCTTACTGATGGGTGGAAGATGGTGAATTGGCAATGAAAAGTACGTGAAATTCTTTCAGGACAACTGGACTGACTACTGACTAGAGATTAAGGAGAGTGGGCCCGCTTCCAAGGCTGATAAATGAGGATGATAGGGTTTCCAACTTCATTGATGCGAGCAGCAGAACATGGAGGAGAGAGATGATTATCGCCGCAGTAGGGGAAGAAGGATGGAAAATAATTCAACTGCTGCCTATTCTTTGTTCTGACATGGATGATAACTGGTTTTGGGGAGCATAACCAAGTAGTCATACAAGTTTGCAGCATGGGCAATGCAGTTGGAGGAAGCAGGAAACAACAATCTTCCAGAACATTTGGAAACAATTTCTGCCAAACAAAGTTTGGGTCATTGGCTGAAGGCTCTACAGGCGGATCCTCCCAACAAAGTGTAATCTAACAAGGAGGGGCGTGGCTGTCAACGAGAAGTGCATTATGTGTGAAGATAAGAATGAGGATATTTGACACTTGTTTGTTGACTGCAAAAAAATCAGGGAGCTAAGAAGAACCATCGTCCCTGATATATCATGCTGGGCACCTAGGCGGGAGATAAAGGAGATCTTCAAATGCATAGTAAGGTCAAGAAGCGATGATCAGCTAAGCATGTTATTCTCTTGAGCTTGAAGATCTTGTTAATGGGGAATCAATTAAGGAGAGGGGCATTCCCCCGGATTTGGACAATGCAATAGCGTGGTGTAGATCATTCAAGGACCAGTTTGTTGATGCAAGCAGAATCCAGGGGCTGGGGTTGGGAATTACTCATTTGGTCCCGAGATGGGTGCGTCCTAACAAGGGATACTGTATAAATGTGGATGGAAGTATGAACGGCCGGGGCGACAACAATGGGATGGGGGCAGTTCTCAGAAATGAGGAGGGTGATTTTTTGGCAGCAAAATGTGGGCGTAAAAGTGGGCGTGCTGAAACTCTGCTTACGGAAGCTATGGCGGCTCAGATGGGAATGATATGGGGGATTGAAATGGGGTTGGAATGTCTGCAATTGGAATGTGACTCACTTATTTTACAAACTTTTTCGAATGGCGGGGGCCCTTGTGCTGTCAACGATAGAAATTCTATTACAGGAGACTGAACTTTTTATCCAAGTCATTCAAAACAGAGTTCCATCATGTTTTGCGTCAGGGAAAATGGAGTCGCTCATGCTTTGGCCAAGCATGCGTCTTATATGCAAGAAGATAAAAAATTCTGATGGGTAACCCCTCCTTTTATTGTCAACTGCTTGTATATTGATTCAACTTAGCTAATGAAATCTTTTCATATAAAAAAAAAAACAACACTTTCCAGGGATGCCGGCACGAAGTGCTAGCGCATGGTATATCATTAAAACAAAAATAATAATAATAAAGCAAAATCGCTTAGGCTCGTAGCAAGTCATAGGTGGGGCAGATATTAGAACTTAAGATCAGATCAATATAATTGAAAATAGGAAGCATGTGTTGCACAGTTTTGTAATATACAACTAAAAATTAAAAGAAGGAAGATTTAAAAAGAAAAAGAAAAGCTTTCATAGTCAATTATCTCTATAAGGTCCATGAGATCATCTAATTGTATGAAATGATATCAGGTATCCATGAAGATAGGTTATTATATATTAAAAAATAAAAAATAATATTAAGAATGAAAAATAGTATGAAAAATAGAAAAAGTAAAATCATTATTGTCGCGTTTGGCAAAGGAAAAAATTTCTACAAGCCTTTTCATATTATTATATTATTTTACTCAGTTCTGCACATCTTCCATGTAAGTAGCTTATATGGAAACCTCTCTAAGCTCTTTGAAACCCAGATATCCCGCAGCAGAAATGGGGACTCTTGCTCTAAGCTCCTTGAAACATAGATATCCCGCAATAGAGGTGGGGACTCTTGCTCTAAGCTTTTTGAAACCTAGATATCTTGCAGCAGAGGTGGGGACTCTTGCCTCGAGCTATGCTTCTGCTAGCCAACCCTATCACATTGTTACCATTATCTAGTTCCAAATTTTTTTAACAAAATTTTCCCTTCTTTCCAAACACACTGGATTTGATAGGAAAAAATATTTCAAAAGTAAGAAAATTACATGATGTAATAAGAATAATTATTAAGGGGCCAAGAAAATAAATGTAAAATAGATAGAATAATTACATGAAAAATTATCCTCAAAAAAATTACATAAAAATGAAATAATAATTAGAAATATAAAAATAATTACTAAAAATAAGATTCATTGGTATTTAATATGTAAAATCATATAAAAAGATGGGGCCTGATTATATACAATCTTAACTTACAATATTTATTTTTATTTTATTTTTTATTTTTCATAAACATATTTTTCTAAGTGTCGTTAATCCAATACGAAGTTTTTCTATTTTACAATACATATATATTATTTTTATTTTCAAAAAATTGAGGTTTCAAAGGGTGAAAATGACTTAATGATCTCGAAATTGATGATTTTCAAAATAAAAAATAAATATATAAAAGTATTGTAAAATGTCAAATTTTGGTATATGAGGTGTTTTTGAAAAGTGATAAAACTTTTGATAAAAAAAATTGTGTAGAAGTTTTTAAAAATGGAGAAAATAATATGATATCATATGGGTAATAATAAATAATAAAGAAAATAAAATTAAAATTGACAAGTTAGACTTATGAGTAGTTATATAAAAATAATTAAAAATAGGATAGTTATATAGGAAAAATGGGAAAATAATAAAAAATATGATAGTTTCGGAGAGGGAAAAGTTTTAGTTTAAAATTTTTTTATATATAAACAAACACCTGCATTGACAAAATGTACTTACGAAAACATGCTCATGCATAAAAACTTAAAAATGAAATAAGAATGAATATTGTAAATTAAGCATATATAGATAGATAGATAGATATATAGCTAGATAGATAGGTAGATAGATAACACTAATTCTATACAATCAGGCCCCTAAAAAGAAACAAACAAAGCCCTTTTTACAGAACAGACACTTAACATCCCTTTTTATGATTTTGCAACTTCGCTCCAAAAATTTATTTTGCAAAAAGCCCCATTTATAAATTCTATTTGTTTTGAAAAATGCTATTATCTTGACTAAAGTTGAATAACCAAGCTTTTACCTAATCAACTTTGGTTAAATTTGATAACCCACCTTGAATGATTTATATCATTTAGATTAAGTGAGGCTTACATTATATTTAAGGGTCCAATTGGTTTGTCTTCAACCATGTCTATGTGAGCTTTAAAATTTGGTCAAACACTACCATAAGTTTCATTTTTAACAATAAAATCTGTTGCTCATGTTGTTAATCAACAGTCGAGTTGTTGAATTGGTTGCTCGCGAATATCACTAGATGCTGTCAAAACCAAGTCCCATCGCCCGAAATAGGTTCGAGATTCATTTGGTCTCGGTTGGCTAAAGGAGCGGGCTTACCTGAATTTCGTTTGGGGCCTGACTGGCGTTGCCTTGCGCAAAAATGGCGGCTCTCAAGACCTTTTTTTTTTTTTTTTTTTTAACGAGTTATGCTTTAAACTCTTTACTACTGAGGGTGTCTTTAGTTAGACACAAAAAATATAAATTAAAATTTTTTAATTTAAAATTTTCATTCTTCATAATTATTATATTTTTTAATTATTTTTTTATATTTTCCTATACAAGCAATCCTACTTTTCAATCATTTTTATATAATTATTCATATAACTAGTCTATTTATTTTAACTTTATTCTTTTTACACATTTTCATCATCTCTATCATATCACATCATTTTCTATCAACTTAATAACTTTTATCTTAAAAAATTTTTATCAAAAAATTTTATCTTCAACCAAATATATCCTAAAAATAAAGTTAGGCATGTTATAAAAAAAAGATAAATAAAGTTAGGCAAATAGGCTCTTAACAAATAGATTTACCTTTTCATAAAAATTAAAAAAAAAAAAAACCAAATAGGTTTACGTACTCCTCGGTGCTATTGTCAGTTTGAATAATCGAATTTGGCCTTAAATGAATCAGCCAGCTGACGTTCGGGTGGTAGAGTAAGGTCGACCTAAACTTTTTTTTTTTTAAATATATATATATATATGTTCAACTCTTTTTTTTTCTTTTTCTTTTTCTTTTTTTTTTCTTTTTTCTTTTTTTTTTTTTTTTTGATAGTAGGGTCGAACTCAACTTAAGCTACCCTCTACGGGAACAATTGAATGTAACAAAACTTTTAGAAATAAATGTAGAATAAAGTAGTAAACTTTTTCATGAAAATAGAGTAATAAACTTGACCACATACAAAGAACGGACGCCGAATCACACATGGGTATCCACCCTCGCCTATACGTGGTCAGCTGACAAAAATCATCCAAATTATTTCATTTGCTTTCCCATTCAAATTTAATTAAATGATTTTTATATAATAAATTCTAGGAAGAATTCCTTACATACCCATGAACTTTACCTAATTCCACTTATACCTACGGACTTTTAAAAATGTCTTACATGCATATGAATTTTCATTTTGATTCCATATATACTCATGCTTTTAAGAATCCATTACATAAGCCCTTAATCCCCTATGAAATGACGAATATGTTCGTCCCAAGTTATGATTGTATAGCTATAAATTCATATTATAAAATTTTTAGTAATTCTATAACTATAAAATAATATATTATTTGAATATAAACTTTTAACTTTGAGCAAAACAACTTCAAATTATATCAAGGGTTAGACATATTCATCATTTCATAGTAGGGCTAATAGTCTATTTGACGAATCCCAAACAACACAGATATATGTAAAATTACGATGAAAATTCATAAATATGAAAGATATTTTTAAAAGTTCGTAGGTATAAATAGAATTATGAGTAAAATTCTTAGATATATGTGAAATTTATCCAAAATTGTAAGAAAATTTCTTACATGTAGTTATTATCTTAATTACATAATACATCAATTTATCCAATTTTTCGCTAATGCATAGTTCGCACATACGAGGAGAGAATGCTATGTGAACTTTGTGGCATATAGATAAAACTTAAAACTTTGGAAATAAAAGTTTTTAAAATGAGAGAAAATAATAGGGATAATGATAATGAGTAAAAATAATAAAATTAAAATAAATAAGTTAGTTATATATGCAGTTGTGGAAAATAATTAAAAATTAAGGTAGTTGTATGTAAATATATAAATAAATAATTAAAAAATAGAGTAGTTGTAGGGAGTGAAAAACTTTTAAGTGTAAATGAACACACCTGTTTAGACTTTTTTCCGGCTAAAAATAGCATTATCTGCAGCGGGTATAGTTTGGCTGCAAATACTGTTGAAGTGGGCTACATAATTTGCTACCTTTGCCTTTAACATATTATTTGTAGCCAAAGTCACATTCCTACAAAATAAGTTTATATATATTTGCATTTGTAAACTTTTCTTATAGGGTGATATAGTTGGCGTAGAATATGATGAATGACTTAGAATTTTAAAAGAAAATTAGTATTGTCAAATAAATAATAAAAAACAACGAAGTGAATTTCATAAAATAGCGCCAGTGGAAACGCACGTGGCATGAGTTAATGTGACGTGATAGCAGAGAGATATTTACCTGGCTAACAACGTTCAGTTGAGTTAATGGGGAACCAATTATATACACCTGGGTGCATTCAGACTCAATGCACCCAGGTGTACTACACCTATTTTTTTTTATTTT
>JAXCLR010029668.1:0-21037 GCA_035584095.1 Annona squamosa | reverse complement strand
TTAGGGTTCGAGTCTTCGAGTCTGCGAGAGGGAGATGACCGATTACAGAGTTTACAGGTTAGGGAATTAGGGTTCGAGTCTTCGAGATTTAGGTGCTTTTCCGTCCGACCGGTCGAATCCGGGTCGACCGGATTTTCCGGTTCGACCGTCGGTTCACCGGTTCGGACGGTTTTATTAGATCAGACCGAACCGGGGTGAACCGAACCGGACACAGGACCGGTTCCCGGTCGGACCGGTCGAACCGGCCGGTCCGGTCCGGTTTTAACAACACTACAACTCCCTTCATTTTTGAATTTTTGATATTTAATGGAAAATAAAATTCATTTATTGTGTTTAATATTATTTGTTTAGTTAGGAGAAAAGTTTCATCTAAATTCAGTACGCGTATAGGCTACATTCGATAAAAAATAAGTACACTCATGCGTATAGGCTACATTCGATAAAAAAAATAAGTACACTTATGTGCAAATTAAAGAAAATAATTCGATCCATTCACATATATATTAGAATGTAGCAATACTTTATAAAATTATTTGTCCACATATTTGTAACATTTTAGATGTCTTAGATGTTGAAAATAATATTTAAAAATTAATATTTAATATTAAATCATGTTATTACGTTAATTTTATATATTTGTAGATAGGACTCACATACACTAATTCTAGATAGATGAAAGAATTTTCGTGATAACATAAATGATGCTAAATACAATTGATGAAGTAAATTTTCTATCGACCATCACAGTCTTAAAAATGGTGGTGATTACATAAAAGAGAGGTTTTATTATTTCAAAGAAACATTCCTATAGATCAAAAACACTAAAATTTACATGTTTGTAAAAAATAAAAAATAGATTAAATGACTAGATGGATGTGGGAACTGGGATGGGATCATGCCTATATATTTATATCTATAAAAGATGTTATCCAATATATTTATATGCATTGTGAGTTATAGTGCATTTAGCTTAAAATGGGCCTTACAAGCATATAAATGTATTAATACTTTACACAATCATTTTTCCATATATAAATTATATTTTAGATAATTTACATGTTGAAAAAAGACTATAAAATTAGTATTTATATCAAACAATTTTATTAGGTTGATTTTATACCATTTTCAAATAGGGCCCCTACATATATCCAATTTGGATAAAAATTAGGATGTTAATAAAAAGTGAGAAATAATTTTAAATACAATGAGTGAAGTAAATATATATATTTTTTATCATATAGAGCCCATTTTGAGCCAAATGCATAATAAGTTATAGTATATGTAAATGTGTTATATAACTTGTCCACGTATATTTGGAAGGAAATGGATCATTTTCGATAGTTCCGGCGCTTGTCCACCAAGATGAATGCGGTCGACACCGCATTTTTAGATATGTATAAATCTATAGTGGGCGAGTTTTAGATTTGCTTGCGTTGACGAGATATCAATCTATTAAATCCGAGCTTATTATTAGCTATATCCATCTCTGTCATTTTGAATTAAGCATACTCCATACATGGTTCAAGGCACCATGCGCCCAAATGTAGCCTAAAATAAATATCGATTTTTTAAAATGGCATCTTAATTTGGGAAGTTTAATAATTATTCAAAAATGAAAGAGAATCACAGTAGATAAATTATAGTAAATAAAACATAAAAAAATTATCTAATTAATTTAAGGCATATATATATATATGATCCTATGATATGATAGAATACTTATAAAAGAAAATTGATTTTATTAGCTCAGGCTGAATAAATGTCTTACTTAGCTTATCTTTAAAAATTTATTTAAAATATTTTTTATTTTTTCATTATACACTTGTTTAACATAGATGTATTTAACATATAAAATAAATTTTACTATTTTTGGAAATGCTTAAATAACCTTATGTTTAAAAATCTCAAAACATATATATTTAGAAATGGTAAAACTTAATTTATGTGTTAAATACACTTAGAAAAATAAGCGTATAAAAACACAAAAAAAAATATTTTCGATGGATTTTTTGAGGCGAGCTTAGCTAGGATTAATAAGATCATTTCTATTAATAAAATCTATCTTAATTTAATTCAATGTATATATACACACGCTTCGTGTTACTTTTTAAAACTAAGCTTAAAATTTTGAGAATTTTTTTCACGGATACGTCTATAAACTGACTTTCAGTATCTCTGCATTTTATATTTTTTTACAACTCAGTCATGCCTTCCTATGATCACAAAATTAAGAACTTACGCAAGCCAGAAACATGAAGATTTTTTTACGCATATAAATGAGGTAAATCTGTTTATGAAATACATTGAAATATGAGTTCAGTTTCTATATAATTTCATCTATTTTTCATCTTGTAATTGATAAGAAATTCTTTTTATCTATTGTATTTAGCATCATTTTATATTTTAAAAAACACATCATTTTTCTAACATTATTGTGCATCAGTCACATCTATAAATGCTTAAATTAATCTAACAAAATGATTTGACATTAAATATCAATTTCAAAATTGTATTTTCAATATATAAACTGTCAAAAATATCACTGCTTATAAATGATTCCATAAAAAATTATTACATTATAATGCATATATAAATAGATTTAAGTATTTTTTATAATTTACATATACTATTAAGCAAATGTAACTCATGGGCAATCTTTTATTTAAATGAAACTTAGTCTCCCATGTAAACAAATGATACTAAATCTCATAAATGTAGCAGATTTAGCGTCAATAATTAAAATATAAAAAAATGGATGCGATTACACGAAATCTCTTTTGGGCACCTGAAATATTTTTAGATTTTAAATAAATAATGTCAGTATACGAAGAGTGAATGTGTTAGATTTTAAAATAACATTATTTTTCACTAATTACAGCGAAAACATTTTGATGTGAACAGAATTCATGGCAAATTATGTGGATCTTTTATAGAAAATATAAAATTAATAATGATTCAATCCATACGTATGTATTGAAACCTCAGTACGTATAAGTAATTTCAATTTTTTTTCAAATTTTTTGTTTTTCTCTTCATTTTTACCTAACCCCACAGGAATCTATGACCATTTTATCCATTTTTAAATTTCAAAATAAAATATTAAATGAATTTTAAAAAATGCTAAAATTTCACATGAAGCAATTAAACTAGAGGTGGGGCCTTCATATAAATTTTTTTTTAAAAAAAAATAAAAGTTAAAAATAAGTGTTATATCGCCGGCGTATCTCTCTTGTGAGCTGTGCCCGCTCAGAACTGATCATAACTGAATGTTCAGCCAGAAGAGCTCTGGACGACTCCGTGGGACCAGTTCCAATTCTAGCGGATTTTCAACTCAGATCTTCTTCCAATTATCAGTAGGTTTCATACTTCAAAGTTTGACCGGGAAATGAGTGCCAAAACTCGGAATTCCCCACAAGATCAAAAGCAAAATCGAATTCTCGTATCTTGGAAATTGAATCATGGTTGCGTGGCCCACCAACGGATTGTAATTCATAAATGATGTTGTTGAGTGAGATTCTAAAAATACGGTGAAACCAGGTTGGCATACTTATCGAATGTGCAGCCAAAAAAAAGATCCTAGTTTGGTGAGTAACGATAAACAGTAATGGATGTTCCCATTAAATCCCATCTTTCCTTCCTATTTTGAATGTGGATAGAAGATAACGCAGAGGATGGTTTATCAGATAAAATATATGAAGCAAGAGAATTTTTATTTTTATTTTTTTGTTTTTTTGATATATATGGAGCAAGAGAAGATTGGTGTTTCCTTCTTTGTTGAATATGTTTGGATAAACACGGAGTGGGTATTTAATGCATGCATGCCGCTGCAGGCATAGAAGAGGTTTTCGTAACAGGAGACGACCTTACTAACTGCAACAGCAGGAAGGGATAGAGAAGGGCGGAAAAAAAGAAAAAAAAAAGAAAAAAAAACAGACGAGAGGAGAGATACCATCCGGTGAGGTTCTAGATTTTTTTTTTCGTTTTGAATGTCGAAACATGAACTTGGGTTCTGGTTGTTTTACCAATTTTATTCGGATAATGATTAGAAGCACTACTTTCAAGATGTTTGGAATTCCTCTTGAGATGCTTGTTGTTGAAATTTGAATAGACGAATAAGATACTTGATTTTTTATTTCTTCAGTGGGTTGGAATGGCTCCTTTTGTGTAGTTTTTTGGAGCTTTATCTAATGGAAATAGAGTAAAAATAGTTGTTGACGTCATAAGGCTCGCATCATGGCAAAGCACTTTCTTTTTATTTTCTTTTTCGCTTTCATTCCATATACTGGGTGTTTCTTGTTGTCATAGTCATAATGCTTGTGGCCACAGGTCCAATACCTGCAATACATTTGTCCAGAAACCAGAAGCATACTCCCTCATGCATTCATTATTTTAGATTCCATGTTCCCATGATCTGCTCGTGGAACAATCCCACTATAGCTCTACTCAATTAAGTCTTCAACGTTGAAAAGAAAACAATAGAAACAGCTCCGGATCATTGGCAAGGTTCGCTCATTTTGATTTATTATTCAATGTCTGTCTTTGAGGTAGAGTCGTGGATATATTTTTAGTCGTTAGATTAGATGGCTTTGTAGTCATTGTTGAGATGATGAGCGAGATATGACTGAGCAAAATCAAAAGGAAATTGCACCTTTGTTTCTCAAAAGTTAGTTTCTTGCAGGATGCTGAAACTTCTACCATTAATTGTTTCCTTTTTTGAAAACATTTCCTCCAAATTTGACTTGGTTGATGCTAAAGCTTCTACTTTTGTTTGATTCATTCTTTTGCATTTCCTCTCCTTTTTTTTTTCTTTTTTTTTTTTTTTTTATTTGGTTGATTTTTCAGTCTGTACATAAGATTGTTGCAGTCCTTGGGGAAGGCCTTATTTTCATCTTTGACATTTCTGTGGAAAGATTTAGTCAAATTTTGCATGGTCTGGACATAGAACTGTTGCTGTCCTCAGCTTCAAGGCCATATTTTCATATTTGACATTGCTGCGGAATGATTTATTCAAGCTTATGTATGTTTTACATTAAGGGTCCATTCGGGAATAGGTCAAAAAAAAAAAAAAAAGCCTTCTCACGTTACTTTTTGATATAATTTGACTTTTTAAATATTTAAATACATTACTTTTTCTTATTATTATCTCTACATTACAGTCATTATTTTTCATACAATGACCTTATCTATTTTAACTTTTATTCTTTTAGTACTAATTCTTACATTTCACATTCAACTCTCACTTTTAAAAAATTTTCTAATTCTCACTTTCCCACTTTTACTTTTTCATCTTCTCAAACGGACTAAATCGTGAAAACATTGAAAATTCCCTTCAAAGTGTAAAGCGAATCATAAACGCTTAAATTTTTACCATCACCTTGTATGAGCTCAATTAGCTGATTTCTGTTGATGATCCCTATTCTCAGCAGGCAGAAACTTGTAGTTTCATGATTTCTAGACTACTAGATTTGCTTATTGCCGTTGCAAGTAATGCTTCTCAAGCTTAAAGCTAATTTAAGCTATTGGAATGGAAAAACCAAGGGATTGTTATATTATTTACAGTATTTAAGTATTTGAAGCTGTCTCATGTTTTGTAGACTTAGAATTATCTTCGATGCAGTTTGTCGTGTACCATGGAAGGTGGTATTCATAAACCGGATAAAACAGAGTTCAAGGAGTGTCTGAACTTGACTTGGAAGCAACCATATGTCTTGCGTCTTGCATTTTCTGCAGGCATTGGAGGACTTCTCTTTGGCTATGATACTGGTAATTAAAGTTTTTTCTTTCTACTTCTCAATTTTCTTTCGCTGTTGAAATTTAAAACTGATGCCACTTCTAAAAAATTGTCGTATGTTATGGTTGGTAACTTTAAAACTGAAACTGGTTTACCCTTTGAGGTTGAATCTAACATGACCCTACGAAATAATCGATTGATTTCTCATTGTTTGACAGCAGAATTGTAAGGATTTGTTACAGTTACAGATGGATGTCATTTGATGCCTGTAGTGCTAGAGGCATCAGTATCGTATTCTCTTTGTAGAAAAGAATATACCCAAGTCTTTTTGTTCATAACCTCTTGAGTCTTGGCATTTCATAATGCTATTCAAAATTCAGATGTAGCTCAATCGTCCTCGCTTATAATTTCGTAAGATATGAACTTTGTTTGTAATGAGATATCTGGTTTCCATTGCAGGTGTTATTTCAGGTGCACTCCTTTATATTCGAGATGACTTCGTTGAGGTTGACAAAAAGACATACCTACAGGCAAGCTTCTACCTGTAAACAGGACAGTCCATATTCGTTGCTCCATAAGTAGAAGAAATGCTCGTTGCCAATTTAGTTAGTCGCACAATTTTCATACATAAGCATTGCAAAGGAGTGTTGGACCTGTCGAACTTCTATGATGATCGTCAATGGCCCGTTCTTGCACTTATGAATAATGGGCCATACTATGATACTAACGATGATATTTGCTTGAGGCCAAATGATATGACAAAATCTTTGTTTTCCCTTCACGTTACAGGAAACCATTGTCAGCATGGCAGTGGCTGGTGCTATAGTTGGTGCAGCTGCTGGTGGATGGATGAACGACAAATTTGGGAGGAGAAATTCAATCCTAGTGGCTGATTTTCTTTTCTTCACAGGTGCTGTTGTGATGGCTGTTGCTCCTAAACCCTTTGTAATCATTCTTGGTCGTATCTTTGTGGGTTTGGGAGTTGGGATGGCTTCCATGACTTCACCTCTTTACATTTCCGAAGCTTCTCCTGCTAAAGTTCGAGGTGCCCTTGTCAGCACAAATGGTCTACTTATCACTGGGGGGCAGTTTTTGTCTTACCTAATTAATCTTGCCTTCACCAAGGTACATAAAGCCCATTCAGTTTTTCTCTCCGTTTGTCATATTTTCGAAGCTCAATAGAACATTAGATCTGATCCCACTTACACTAGATGAAATTCGGCTCCAATCTAAATAACTTAAGTATGTAAAGCCTTGTTCTTGCAGGCCCGAGGAACCTGGCGTTGGATGCTTGGAGTTGCGGCACTTCCGCCTGCAGTTCAGTTTCTATTAATGTTTTTTCTTCCCGAGTCTCCTCGGTGGCTCTATAGAAAGGTCATATCACAATCTATCATATCTTGTTCATTCTCGTTCGATCAAGTTATTGAATTGAGTTGCTTGAACACATGAAGCTTTTGATTTAGCTTTGATTATAGCCATGATCCTGGATTTTCCTTTCTAAAAATTTTAATTTCAGATAATTCTGTCCATGATTCTACCTGGAACCTGCAGTGTGCAGGAGGTTTATGCATTGAATCAACCCCTCTATTGAGACACAATCCTAGGTATTGTTTCTAGAATTGAAATTTCAGTCAAGTTCGGCCAGCTTATCTAAGTAAGCTCCTGAGGATCAATTAGTTGAACAAAGACTGATATCATTCATAAATATAGTTTCGCTTTCCAAGGTTTATAAATATAAAATTTACATCTGAAATCTTTAGTAAGTAGGGCTAGCATTGCATAAGAAAACAACAACAACAACAATAATAATAATAATAAAGTGTGGAACATGATCGAGTGAGGCATGCAATCAATATGGCATGCAACTTGGCCATAAACTTGCATTTTAAAAGACAATGAGAACGTGCATGATTACTGAGTTCCTTGTATCTTTATTTCAATAGGGCAGGGAGCAGGAATCCGCAGAAATATTGAAGAAGATATATCCTGCAGATGAAGTTGAGAAGGAGATAGAGGCCTTGCGTCTCTCGGTTGAAGCAGAAATAGCTGATGAAGCTTCTAACGGTGAAGCCAACATCCTTATTAGATCAAAGAATGCATGGAAAAACCTTGTTACAAGGAGAGGTCTTGTTGCTGGGATTGGTTGCCAGGTTGCCCAGCAATTTGTTGGCATCAACACAGTCATGTACTACAGCCCCACTATAGTTCAGTTGGCTGGTTATGCTTCCAATTCAACTGCGTTGGCCCTATCTTTAATCACCTCTGGTCTCAACTTAGTTGGTACTGTCATCGCAATCCTTGTCATTGATAGGTTTGGGAGGAGAAAATTGATGCTTACTAGCTTGATTGGAATCGTTGTGACGCTTTTTCTATTGACCGGAGTCTTCCTTGCTGCCGATAAGCATTCTCCAGTAGTTAGTCATATAGCAACAACACATTTTGGGAACAGTACTTGTCCGGCCTATGTGGCGGCCCCATCTACTCGATGGACTTGTGTGCAATGCTTGAAAGCATCACCTGATTGTGGCTTTTGTGCTCATGGGGGTAACACTGTAAGTAAAAATCATCTTCGTTGTAGCTCTGTTAAATAACTTTCTTATTGATCTCTCTGTTTGCAATCATTATGAAGTAGCATTTTGCAGTCATTACTAGCCCTTTTAGGATAATCAATAAACAAAATTTAGTTAGTGTAATAATATGAAGGAGTACACCAACTATTTTCGATAAGAAAATCATAAAATGAAACATTTTTCACCTGCAAGCTGTTTTTCATGGTGGCGTGTAACCATGATTTGAGCTATCATTTTCTCAACCCGTTTGTGATGTTCCCACGACAATTTTCCAATGCAGTCAACAGATTTTGCACATGATGGTTCCTTCGCCGTCAATAAGCTGACCAGTCAAAATAGAGGAAATCATCTTTCCTACTGCACTCAATATTTTAGTATGCTTCATATCTTGATTTGGCCTCTTCCTCTTTGCAGCTTCTTCCTGGTGCATGTCTGGTGGAAGAGACGACCTCAAGGTCATCTTGCCAGGGAGAGCATCGTGAGTGGTACACCAGGGGCTGCCCCAACAATTTTGGATGGTTGGCGTTGTTGGGACTCGCCGCGTACATCATCGCATACGCCCCTGGTATGGGAACTGTCCCATGGATTGTGAACTCAGAGATCTACCCACTGAAATATAGAGGCCTCTGTGGAGGAATGGCTGCAGTTGCCAACTGGGTTTCTAATCTCCTCGTCTCTCAAACTTTCTTAACCTTAACTGAAGCCATTGGAAGCTCCTACACCTTCTTGCTCTTCGGGATCGTGTCTTCTTTGTCTTTTATTTTCATCTACCTCTTTGTGCCAGAAACAAAAGGATTACCATTCGAAGAGGTGGAGAAAATGCTTGCAGAAAGAGGTAAGCTGGCTGGGTTAGAAAGCTCGAAAGGCAAAGAAATTGCTTAGAGAAAACCTGTAAAGACTTTCTTTGTTACTCGATCAGTCAAATCTCTTTGGGCTTGCCTTGGAGTTCAACTCGAATTTTGTGAACTTATCTGCGCGCCAACATGACTTCAATCTGAATGTTTTCTGATTCCAAAGAGCTTTGCTTTCTTCATCTAAAGAATATAGCATTTTATTTTCATGCCCAGTACGTACACACTGCGCAGTTTGTTTCATATCAGCAGCTCACCAGTTGTTTTGACTTGCAGTGTGAATTTCTTAATACAAGCACTGTTATTGTGGATTAATCTGATCTCTGCTTATATTTTGGTTTTTAAATTTTCTCTTTGGATTGTCTTGTTGGGTCACTTGGGCGTGAATCTTATTGCCTTAAATGAGTGAAAAGAGCATGTGAACTAGGGAAGAAAAAAAAAAAATTCATTCACACACCTAGTCAACATTGATCAGTCAAAATTTTCACCGCTGAATTTTACTAAATTTCGTCCCAGTGAGTCCATAAGATGGTTATGAATCTTGAAATTAGATATTTAATAATTCTTATTGGGAGAGAACTTATTTTATTAGTGAATAATTTATTGCTTAGGATATGAATAACCCGTAAAGAAACAAAAAATAAATAAAAATGAACGGATTAGAGTGATCACAGCCGTTTACTCAAATCTCCTTCCATTTTCTTTCCTTTACTACGAGGAGGGCATTTTCGGTGACATGCAACAGTTAGTGAAACCCATTTTTTTATAAAATAAAAAAATTTTAAAATTTTTTTGAGCCGCCTTCAAATTAGCCGATTTAAGCAGTATTAGAACGACGTTGCTTGCTTCAATTAACTTTTTCTTCTTTTTTTTTTTTATCAAATTGGCGGAGAGTTTAGTCTCACGCAAGCCTGTGCCATCCGCCGCGGCTGCATTTAACCTTTTCAACGTGACGGTTGCGATAAAATACTTGAAAGCTGCACCGGAAAAAGCTTGCCACGTCCATACCTTTTTGCATTATTTTACTCCCGTCTTTTACCATTCTCGTCGTATGACTACGATCTTTTTTTTTAATCCATGTCTAGTGATTCCATCACATTATTGCATTTGTCACCTTCGTAAAACTTAAGTACACGGTTAAACACATACTATAGAGTAGCAAAAATTATAAACGGCATAATGTTCAACTTCCGATTCATTTCAAACATTTGAATTGCCCAATAAAATTGTGAAAATTTTAATATCCATTTTACAAGGCAATAATTAAAACTATATTTATTCGTAAAAATTTCACTCAAATTTCATATCTATTCTTTAAGTAAATTTAAAAAAAAAAAAAATACCCATCGAGGCAAGACACACTGATTAGGCTTCAAAATTCAATTGAGAACATGAGGGACCATGACTTCGTTGTTCAGCCAATAGCCTGGTAACAAATGCACGTAAGCGCACCATATGCAACCAATAATCCCGCTTAAATTAGAACTGATTTGGATAGTTAAAATTAACCACATTACATTAAAAAAGGACAGTCATTTATTACGCTGGCAATCAACCTGTTCACAAGTTCCAGGCATGTAAACTCACAAATTTCTCACTCAAGACGTAAAATAAACTGAAACGTCACATCAAAATTTTTCGAAGTCTTCTACTGCTTCGCGGTGGCCGCCTTGATGATGTCCACAAATTCAGGCTGTCACACAAAGAAGATATTAACCAAAAGAGAACTCGACGGGAAGGAAAGACTATAGAAGGACAAGTTTTTCCCAAAACAGAACTTGATGGGAAGAAAAGAAAGTAGGACAGATCAGAAAAAACCTTCAGGGAGGCTCCACCAACAAGAAATCCATCAACATCCGGCTGTGCGGCCAATTCCTTGCAATTTCCACCATTTACAGAGCCTACATGAGCAAATATAAGAGCATGTTATGTACGCCAAACAAATGCAGAACCAAAGTCATAGAGGAAAGTTGGTGAAAGAAGGAAAAATAAAAATAAAAATTCTGTTGGTTCTTTCAAGGAATCAAGGCAACTAAGAATTAAAGCATCAAGACAGATGTCATTGAAAATTAAAATGAAGTTATAACCAATCATCAAAAAATTGAATTTATAGCAGTCAGGAGTCGAGATAAAATTTATAAGTCAATTGGAACTTTCGGAGAATGTAATTACGAAAGTTTTCACTCAGATGTACTACACATTACTCTCACATGATTTTGCCATCCCATGAAGTCCTGGAAAAAAATTTACGTCACCTTCAATTTGCTCAATAAAAATTGAAGTGTAAAGAGATGTAAGAAGCTTTAATTGTTTGTAATCCTCGACCCAAGAAAATTTTACAGATATCCCGTATGTCCAATAATATTTGGCTTTGATGAATTGCGGGCTCAAGTGTACACTCAGTGTCCAGATATCCCTTATGTCCATCAATAATATTTGAGATATCATAAAACACACACACACATATATATATATGAGGGCTGTTCTGGTGCAGCATCACTACACCGGAACTCCGGTGCAGTGGGCCCAAAATGGGCCCCACATGATCATGAAATCATGATCTACTCTACCCATTATATTTAGAATAATGTATTCTATTACCATACCAATTTTCATCCCAATCAGATACTTTAAAGTTGTTATTTACATCAAACTATTTTATTACATTGGATTTGTACCATTTTCAGATGGGGCCCATATATATATCTGATTGGGATGAAAATTGTTGTGGTAATAGAATACATTATTCTAAATACAATGGGTGGAGTAGATCATGATTTCATGATCATGTGAGGCCCATTTTGGGCCCATTGCACTGCCGTTCCGGTGCAGCATCGTTGCACCGGAACAGCTCTCTCTCTCTCTCTGTATATATATATATATATATATATTATAATGTTAGATACAAAGCTGTTTTCCCATCTTACCCAATGTGTCTCACAACATGCAACATAAATTTCTACCATCAGCAATTATCTTGGTAGTTCCAATTCAAGTTCTCTAGCCCCAATAAATGATGCTTGCGGAAAATTAAGTTATTAATTGTAAATAACATGAGATGATCAAAGCTAGCAACACAATTAGCTTATGCTTCGCTATTTCAAAAATTCATCATCGCCGCATAACCTAGGCTTTACAGGATATTGAAATAATTGATACATGTTGGGCCGTTGTCCATCAACAAATAGAAGATAAAAGGCAACCATGACTGTTAAAAGGAAGGAATGAAAATGACATAACTATACTCGATATAGGATTGCAGATTTTTAGCTCAGATATTGAATTGAACATGCAGAACAACTAAATAGGAGCACAAAAGCAACATAAACATTTTTCTTAAAATTTTAAAAAGAGAGAGAGAGAGAGAGAGAATTTAAAAGAAAACTAACCTCCATATATAATCCTAGTTTTCTCTGCAACTTCAGCACTAACATTATCCTTTAACCATTTCCTTAACTCAAAGTGCACCTGATAAAGCACAATAGATTAAAATATATTATGAAAGAGAGAGTAAGCAAAAACTACTTTCAGTGTTTTCCAAACAATCTTTGCATAAGCTCAATGATGAAAGCAACAAATCCCATCAGCAAATTGAAGTCCAAACCGACTTACCTCCTGTGCCTGAGTAGGGGTCGCAACCTTCCCAGTTCCAATAGCCCAAACAGGTTCATAAGCCAATACCACATTTGCCCAGTCTGACACTTTTGCTGTTGAAGAATAACTTTGTTCAGTAAATAATGACAAAAAGAAATCAGCAAAAAACGTTAGAAACTATCTCAAAGTCATCTTATGATGACTAAAAGACACAGCAAACCAAACCCCATTCAGTAGCATAATCCATCAATGAGACCAAAGTTGGGGATCTTCAATAACAGCCATATTGTTCAGTGGTGATTATTTGATAGTCTGGCTTGCTGCCTGAAAACCAGACATAATCAAGATGAAGCTAAGCTAGTTTTCAGAACAAATGATTATTGGCAACTTCTTAAACCAAGGAATCTTTCCATCGAGTGATTCAGTTTAAACTAGTAAGGACCATGAAATTCAATACAACTATATTCACATTGAGATATGATACTCTGACATTTTGACATGGGTCGAAATTAGAGAACACAATATATGTTAACAGGAAACTTTAGTTTTTGATTTTATAGACAAACCCAAGTTATAGACCTATTTAAAAGTTCCAATGCCAAAAAACGAAAAATTTAATTGGGAGCATTAGAAGTCACATCAAAAATTGATCAAATAGCTGTAAAATTCTGCAATCGAAAGTCACCAAATTTTTTCTATACAAAAAAAAAAAAAAAAAAAGTCAACAAGTTTTAACTGTAATTTTGTCCCCTTGCAAAATAGAATGAGAAGACAAAGGCCTGAATTGCCGACCTCATGCAAAGCACAAGAAGAGTTACAACTAAAATCCTTCAAAACAAACGCTCTAACGGGTGAAGGCGCAGAAGGATGGAGACGAGAGTGACACAGCAGAGACTAAATAATCAACTGCTCAAGAAAGGACAAAGCAATGGCAGAAATGATCTATGTAGCTGAGAAAAGCTCATTGCAATAAAAGCTATGAAATGATGACCAGTGACAAATGGAACTAAAATGACAATCAACCATTTTTGTAAACATCAAGGGGAATGTTGTAAACTTGTCTACTAGCATATTCCCACCTAAATGGCAATGCTAATGCATGGGATAATAGCAATAATTGCACAGATAATGGCCTGAAGCCAGGGAAATATGATGAACCTCTAGAAAAAAATTTTGAACAAAATATTCATGGACTTGAATCTTACTCAGAGTTCTTCCCTTTCAGATTGATAAGGAGAAAAATGGATTTAATGATCATCAACATCATCAAGTCAAAGTATAGGAAAGCAGACTCTCTATGCTACGGCTGTAAACAAGACAATCAGATTGATCTAGCCAGAATCCAAAACCAATCAGATTGCCACAATCAATTCATGCTACAATGGAATTTATAAATGCAAATGTAATAAGAATATACATGTCCAAATTGAGCCAATTTAACTTGATTAGACAGGCTTTTCCTTTTTGTAGCATAATTAAATATTTATCATTGCACTATTAACTATTCTATATTCATATAATATTGGCCTAAAATCAACAACTTGGTAAGCAAGATACAACCTCAGATCAGGAAAACAAGTAAACAAGGTCCAATTCTGGATCAGGTCTAACTTGAGTTCTACCCAGTGCAATTTGATTAGGATCCAAACTGTGCCATTTCAGAGCTAATTATAAAATATTAACTTTATAATAACTAAAAAGGGTATCTTTCTAGGAGATACAAACAGTAGATTTATATATCAGCAGAGACTAACTGTTGAACCAAGGGGAAGCCCATGAGCAAGGCAGCTTAGTTTGGAAGGCCAGTCCCACTGGGGGCTCAGGCACTAAGGAGCGAAGCCTAAAACTTTCAAGCAAGTGCACTAGGGGTAGCCATGAACCAACTGACAATCCCTTGCAAGCACAAGGAAAAGCTTAGTGTGTAAACATTCCTTAAAAGAAACAGAAATATAAATATAAATAACTAACAATTAAAGATCATTAAAAATCCCTCTTACCCATTAAAATTTTCATCTCAGAGAGGAATAATATTCACCTCCAGTGATGTTTATATTTATAACATACATGTTTCCAATAAAAGCGATATTTTGCATTATAGTATGAGGAATAATCTCACAAAACTTAGCTTAAGTAAAGAAAGACGAGATAAGAAGTAAATTAATATCCACAGAATCAAGAAGAATTTATCCAAAAAAATATGTACACATATTAAAAAATCCACAAAAATCTCAAAAAAATATGTAAACATATTCAAAAATGTTTAAACTGGATTTATATATTAAATACGTTTAGATAAACAATTGTATGAAGAAAAAAGCAAAAAAAAAAAAAAAAAAGCATTGTAACCGGATTTTTTTAGGTGGGCTAAGCGACGCATTTGCTTAGTCCGGCGACGCATTTGCTTAGTCCGGGCTAACAGGATCACCTCTCTCTCTCTCTCTCTCTCTCTCTCTCTCTCTCTCTCTCTATACACACATACACACACACACATATCTTCAGAGTGAGAAGTTTTAAGAAAGCTCAATGTACCAAATCAATGAATTCAGTCTGTGGCAGATATGAGAGGCAATAGTCATAAAAATAAACTCTCAACAATTGAGCAATAAAAAGTTCACATCAAACATTGCCAGAAGAAAGAAAACCAGAAAGAAGTTGACAAAGTCTTCACCAGCCACATTTCCATTTCTCCAGAATGTACCTTTAACTTGTGGGACAGAGAATTGAGGAGAACACTACACCTATATTAACTTTGGTCACTGATAATTCATTGACCTAAACACAGCATTAAACACCATGCAATTAGCCAAGGAACTGGACAGAGGAATCACCTGCAATTGCTTTTGTTTGTGCCGCAGCTACTTCCATGGTGGAACCTGACTCTCGCTGCTCAAGAGTCTCGCCAATGCAGGCAATCACCTTGAGACCTTGAGAAAGTGCATATGCAACTTTGTCTCCAACAAACTGTAATAAAACGAAAAGATGCACCCGTTAATTAGGAACAACACCCATTTTAGTAGCTTCACAAAACTTAGCCTGAAGTAAAGAAAGACGATAAGAAGTAAAATAGTATCCAGACAATCAAGAAGAATTTATCCAGACAATGAAACTTACTTCATTTCCTTCATTCAACAGAAGTCTTCTCTCAGAATGACCAAGAATAACCCATGGAATGTCCAAGCTGACAAGCATCTCTGCACTGCAGGAACAAGAAATCAGAATTAGTAATTAGTACAAATCCACGTTTGCTCACAATATTTTCATAAATTAACAACTCCAATTGCTGATTGAGTTGGACAAAAGACAATAAGAGTTTCAAACATATTCCACTAAGTATGTTATAATTGAGCATATAAAATAGAAGAAAAACTGCAAAGTCCACAATTATCAAGCAGTTTGAATGCCAAGTCTGGTTAGGAAAACAACCATCCTCACCAAAAACTGATTATACAAATCATTCCTAAACATTTCAATTTTCACTTTGCCAAACTGAACACAGTTGATTGAACTAGATAATCCTCATGCTTGCAACATGAATGTATTAAATCATATCACTGATTAAAAGACAACACATAGCTCGTTTTAAAATACAAGAAGCAGATTCTTAAAAAAAGATTTTTAAAAATACTACAATACAAGCAGATTCATAAAGAAGGATGCTTTGTTGAGGGTAAAACCAGGCAAAAAAAGGTCCAATCTCTGTTTGCAATATCTAGACAGCATTATAGACTCATGCACAGAGGTTACTTTGATGGTAGATCTTAAAATTTTGCATATTACCACGTACATATTGCAGTGCTAAACCCTGCAAAGAGACAACATTGGCATATAATCGAAACAAAAAATTAATTTTCTTTTTCTTTTTTTTTCTGGGGAAAGATGTTTAATATGTAACTGGGCTATAAGTAGGAAAACTTAAGACAGTTTAATTTGCTTAAAAGCACTTGGTAGAATAGGAGATGAATTCAATGAACTACAAGGAATTATATGATCTACATGCACTCAGGATTCAAGAACGCCAAAAATCATGTTAGACATATGTCGAGTAAATCAACAGAAAGTTGGGGTAGGTGTATCTCACCTAACCTCCCCAGTGAAAGCACCTCCTTTCTTCACCCAACAATTTTGAGCTGCAATGTGGAAGTCAGATCGCAGAGTACTCTTCACCAATGTGAGAAAGACAAAGGGAGGGCTGACCACAACCTCTGCAACACCAAATGAAATACAGTGAGGAGAAGAAGAAGAGAAGAAATCTAAACATCGACAATAAATCTTGTAATTGATACTTTGTTAAACATTTAATGGCATGCATATAAGTAGAGTTGTAAGGCTCTCTGTGCTTAGAAAGATCTTCAGAACAGCAGTTAACGCTTAGGCCATTATTTTGCAAATGCTCAGAAATAAGAAGGTCATTGTAATTGCTCAGTTTACCAACTAACATGGGCCAGCCACATGAATACTTTTCTCTAAGTGTGTTTGGGAAGTAATAAAACTTTTAATGAAAAGTTTTTGGTATAAAAGTTTTTAAAATGTGAAAAAAATATTCTTATATGATAGAGGTAATGACAAAGAGTAAAGATGATAAAGTTAAAAATAGATAAGTTAGATGTATTGGTAATTGTGTAGAAATGATTGGAAAATAGGATAGTTATATAGGAAGAAGTGAAGAAATAATTAAAAAATATGATAGTTGTAGAGAATGAAAAGTTTTAGAATGAAAAATTTTAGTTTGAAATGTTTTAAACAAACACCCCCTGTTTTTGACCAAGTCTTATCAAAAGAATGGCCAGGGCCATGTCTTTACCCTTTCAAAACCTCCAACTTAAAGCAACTGATTTCATAAGTCACACATAGAGCAACTTTTCACCTCTATTGAACAAATCAAAGAGGAGAAACATTTAAGCCATTTCTCTCAATTAATGACCTAATGGTGCCATTCTAGTGCCCTTGACTTTCTCCAACCATTATCCCAACACATGCATTTATCCAAACTCATCTTTGAGCACAGACCACCCATGATTTCACCAGAGACTTCACCCCATCCCAGTCTGCAATTCTGAATGAAGAGTACAAAGGTACAGCTTTGAAGAATACCAAGTATTTATAGCATCAATTTATTATATATGAGAGACATGTCTCTCCCAGGTTACTGTTAACAACAGCCGTCAAATTAAAGGTTTACGGCAAACGGCTTGTTCACTTGCGTTTGTTACATTCAGTAAAAAGAAGTTACTCTAGAAATTGTTTTAATTGTGTATTCTGAAGGGAAAGCAGAGGTTGGCAGACAATTACGAGAAAGAGGACCAACAACAAATTAAAAAGTGAAATAAACAGTATAGCCTTTTGTTCCTTTTCATATGAAAGGAAAATTTTCACTCTTTTCTAGCCTTGTCCTGATGCCATTTTTCAAAGGCAGAATCAGTGGCACACCACATCTTCTATTTAAAAATGTCACAACAAAAAAACTCCCTAAAATCTTCAATCCCAAAGTTTCCCATCTTACTTTGTAAATTAGCAATTTTATCCTCCGTCTACTTTCAATTCATTAATAAAAGTAACAAGAATATTTGGTTCGAGGGCAAAGAATGGTAAAAGATTCCTTACGGGGTGGGGGTGGGCGGCTGGGGGTGGGAAGGAATACTACAAGCTACCTTTTCTGTCTTTTCAATATTGATGTAACATTTACCACTTACTAAATTTTTCACATTGCTGCCCATTTCTTTCGAAAAAAAGACTTCTATAATGTATTTATTCATTTTATGGCTAAATCGCTAACTATCTTTATCCTTTACTTTTCCATATCCTTTTTTCTCAAATCAAGCACAGTTAATTCAATCAAAAGAACCCAATGCAAATGCAACAAGTCTCCCCTCACCATCAGCCAGAGGATGTCCATACTGAGCTAACCAATGAGAACAATGGATTTGTAAAATCATGAGCAATCACAACCAATTTCTGCTACATCCTTTGTCAATTTTATCCTATACAAGCTAAAGGCTGATATACACTTAGAGTCAGGATTGCAAATTCCTATTATGAACAGTTTTTCCTTGTTTTCTTCAGTTCTTAGCTGTTTACAGCGTACTCATTTTTGTGGAATTGCATTTGGTAAGGGAAAGGAATAGAAATAATCATCAAGTCGGGTATATGTTTTACTGTTATATTGTCTGTTGGGAGATAGGGAAATCTAGTGACTAAAAAAAGTTGGATTATTGTGATAGATATATGTCATATCATGTACTGGAGAAGAGTTTTCCTTTATCTTTCCCTTTCCATTTCCAAAACCACAAAAAATGCACAGGATCTTAACGATTTTGCTTCTTGTTTAAAAAAGATACGAAAACATTAAAGATTACCAGAAACTTAATTTCTGATTGTCAGGAATGGCCGGCAGAATCCATGTAGCTAACTCCACTTATGTGGAAAATGGCTTATGACAATGACTATGATAATGATGATTAAAAAAAATTTGTAGGAGAAATAAAAGTATCTGCTAAATTATTGTCACAATCACCAAATGGCAGTTGGACCAGTGACAGCATGCATTAAACCTCAATCATTTAGAACTCAGATTCGTGGTAATATATAGCTCATTATCAAGCACCAAGTATCTGCAGCTTGTGCACAAAAGTCATTAGATAAGCAATAGATTGTCCGCATCTCAACACTGTGACAATTAAAATTGTATTTTGCATGATTACAATTAATAAGAGATGAGTCAAACATCGTGTGAGCATTAAGATGTACTGATGCAGCTGAAGACAGTGGCTTTATGTATAATGAAACAAATCCAAAAGAGCAGAGTTAACGCATGATCATACCCACAACGTCAGATGAGGGAACTTGAGCATCATTCAGACAGGATACAATTTTCTTAACTTCTTCAGTCGTACCATTCTACATAAATATTCAAAGAAGAGTATGATTAGGTAACAGAAGGCAGCATCATTAATCAATAACCAGCGGAACTTTAGTTGCCCAGACAAGATATGTTTGACTTACAAATATATCAATCTGCATATAAGGCTTAAAAAAGACTAAATACATCATTGGCAGACAAAGCGGATTGAGAGTCTGAAGCAATCAATTACCAATCAAACAAACAAAGGAAACACCAACTCAAAAGACCATGAAGCAAGAGCCCAAGCTTTGCCGAGATAAGACAAGCAACACTAGCAACATTAGATTTGTTCAGATTGGCAGCTGATTAGGGAGTTTTTTGAGTTTTGCAACAGATTTCAGTTAAGGTTTTAACAGAAATATTTACAAAAACAATAAATAACATAAGGATTTTCTACCAAGAAATTTTTATGGGAATATGAAAAACTTATAAGAGGATGGCCTTGGAGAAAGAATCATTCCCTGTGAAAGAGAGGAACCGTTGAATGTGAGCTGTTTACCAGAGAACAAGTAAATACCATTTGCCATTTGGCTTCATTTTCATTTGTTTCAATACCAAATGCTTCTCAGTTAAGATGGCATACTGTATATCATGGACATCAGCAATTCGGTATTTCAGCATACATGACAGCGTCTACCAAAAGAGCATTCCAAGATATACACACCTTGTGCAGACAGATCAATGAAGTTAACCATGGAGAATACGCCAAGAAAGACATGAATCCATGAACAGTCTCCTTCTGTCAATGATCAAATTTCTCAAGTAGAAACTGCAGGGCACAATGAATTGAACATGCCCCACCACTCAACCTTGAGGACAACAAACTGAACCTTGGACAAGGAAGGCCATCAATTTCTAGGTATTTACAACAAGGTCCAGTCCAAACAAAACTCACGGGGGTTGATCGCACGGAGCATTAATGGTAGAGTATGAAGCAGATCCGAGATACGTCTCAACTGAACTGTTTACATCCATCAACTATGAACATCAAGCAAATTATTCAACAAGGCAGGTTTGAGAACGCATCTGATATAATAATCCATTCAATACAGTATGCCAGAACACGAATAAAACGTTTTACAAGAGAAGGAAAATAAAAAAATGCTTATATAACAGCAGTTTTCCCAACAAAAAACGTGATGGAAATTCATTAGCCACTTGGCACCTTCAGGACCAGTGAAAAGCCATTTCCCTGAGTAAGCCCAGGAGTGCAGCCCAATTGAGATTGGCGTAATTCCCGTTGACAAAAATAACGAAATCAGACCACCTTTATTGCATTGAGATGTCATATTTCACAAGAGAATGTGAAACCATGAGATTTCCCAAAAAACCGAGCAGATCGGAAGCTATAGAGTGATCGATCCTTGACGAAACAAAAGAAAATATTAAAAGA
>JAXCLR010029477.1:0-21085 GCA_035584095.1 Annona squamosa | reverse complement strand
TACTTTTCGGACTCGGTTAAAGAATTGGATGCTTTAAAATTTTGCTGGGAAATTAATTAAGCATTTATTCTCAAAACTGCGGGAAAATAACTTCACATTCAACCAAAAACAAGAATTGAATGGAATATTGAAGAATTGGAATTATTACTATTTTTCTCACGAAAGAGGCCGGAACAGGAGCATTCTGCTGGACACTGGTGTTATGGAGGAAAGGACGAAGAGCATACAATAAACTTGTATACACAGTGCTTTTGGTAATCTTACCATCTGTAGCATAGTCGAAAGTATGATTTTTCTTTCTTGCCTTTAGATTTTTAGTTTTTTATGTTTGGGTTAAGTTTTGAAATATAGTAATTATTTGCTTCTTGCTTCTCCTTTTTAAATTTTCAAATTGGTTTGGAATGAAGTTATTTTTGAGGATTTTTATATGTCTTTGACTCTTTTTTTTTTATGGCAAATAGCTTAAGATTCTAGCTCCCCCTCCCTAAAACACACTTTATGGGAGGCTGCGAAGGAAGCTTCGCTATGAGATTAAAAGCAGAACGGTCTTTAGACACTGTTTTGGATATACAAACAGAGGAAATATCCAACTATGAACACGGATATTTTCCAACGCATCGCATAATCCCAAGCGTGTGAGCCATACAATTACCTAATCTTAGTACACGAGAGAACTTGCATCTCCATAAATTGCCTACCGGGAGTTTTTATCTTGTTTAGAACATGACCAACTGCTCACCAAACCTTACCATGCCTTGATTATTTAAAAAAAAAAAGAAAAAAAAAAGAAATGTAATTAAATGGTCACACTCAAATACAGCTTCAAGGTAAGCAAGTTCCTGGGCCTATCTCACCGCAATGGTTACCCATGAGCTCATTGTTGCGTACAGATTTGTACAATCCTGATTCTGTGTGGAAAGGGTCCTACATAGGAATGTCGATTGCGGAAAAGGTGCAAATTAGCGTGCCTACCTCTATCATTTATATTTTCATCCTATTACACGTTCCCTTTTCCATTTAAGGTTTTTGTAAAATAAGCATGTTGATATTTATATTAGCACGAATAACATTTTCTTTTTTAAAAAATTTACATACTTCCATTGTAAAATGCTAATTTCCAAAATAGTGTACTGATTTCATAATCTCAAACAATTTGCACATCAATATGTTAACGTAAATGAAAATAAAAATCGATAAACTAATTTCGCTAAAAGATAATTCAACGCACAGAATTCCAAGAAGTTATGCAGAAGAGAAAACCGAAACACTTTATGTCATTCAAAATCGCATACTAACATAGAGAGGAGTGCTTCCCTGTGTGGCCCGAAAGACGTTTTTTCGTGCTCGGTGTCGGGTGGAGTTTTTGGGTGCCGGGATACAGATTCCGGGAGAGGATTCCGGGATGTTGCTTTGAATTGTTGGCATTAGGAAATCGGTGGGAGTGGAGTTTTCAGAGGACCGAGATACCGGAATACAGGGGGAGATGAATCCGAGTTTAGATGATCTTTTAGGAGCTGAGCTCCAGACGATGACCATCTCTGGAACGGCGATGAAGAAGATTTCTCCAGGGAATGACGTAGTATGTCTATGCTCGGTATGGACGTCAAAGCCATATAACAGGGAGCTTTTCAAGTCTATGATGCGGAGGCTATGGAGGACGTCGGGCAGCTTCCATTTTGTGGAGATGGGCGAGAATCTCTACAAGATTGTTTTTGCCAAACAGTCGGACAAGGAGAAGATAATGGCAGGAAGGCCATGGTTGTATGATAGACACATGAACATCTTCATGGATTTATGCGAGGAGGTCGACTACGCCCATCTGGTGCTTGCCAAAACGCCTATATGGGTACATGTGCTGGATATCCCTCAACTGGTGGATAAGCATGTGCTCAGAGGTAGTCTGGGTAAAACTTTTGAACATGTGGAAGAAATTGATGTATCTGAAATGGAGCTTAAGCTGAAGGTTGTGATCGATTGTAGGGAACCTTTGAGGAGGGGATTATTCATTCAAGTTGGATCACAAGGGAGAAACTGGTTACCATTCCAATATGAGAAGTTGCCAATATTTTGTTACGAATGCGGAGTTATGGGCCACTCTTATAAGGAATGCTCGAAATTAACAGACCAACATTACAATGTAGCAGAGGCAGATCTGCCTTTTGGGAGTGCACTGAGGGTGGGAACTCGGCCATTGAGAATAAGAGATGGCAAAGAGTTTGGAAACAGAGTATATCCGAGAAAATACTTGGGGGGTGAAGGGGCAATGACAAGCGACTCATCCCAGCAACAGCAAACCGATCCATTGCCGCGACAATTGAATCAATGTCCTCAATAGCAAAGCCCCCATAATTCGCAACAGCAAAGCCCCCACTCGAACAGTCCCCAACAGATGCAAATCGGGTGTAGCAAATCGCAGCAAATGGCAGAGGATGATACCCACTCACAACCATTGCAGCAAATGGCAAAGGATAATATCCATTCACTATCATTATTGTAGACACAGCTCTGTTTGGCAGGGAGAGGAGTAATGAGGACCCAAATGATCCACTCTGTCTCACAATAAGAGGGTCAACAGATTTGGGTTGGCAATCACCATGGCCAAAAGCCAAAGACTATGGAGCATTCACAGCAGGAGAGTCAACAGAATCGGGATGGTTGGCATCATAGCCAATTGCCAACTGTCATAGCAGGAGAACATTCATAGCATGTTGTACATCTACCACCTTCTCAATCGAAGACTCACTCAGAGGACTAGCAGATCGATGGTCAAACGCAGCAAGATCCCAACTTCAAATAGCAGCGATTTACCCATCCGAAGCTGCTATCTCGGCATTCAGATCAATTGGCATCTCAGCAGATGATATGGGCCCTTCCCCAACAGTAGCAGAAATACGAATTGGAGGAGCTTCCCTATCAAACTTCTCTGAAGTATGTTCCCATAGGTATGGCCACTGACATAAACCAGTCGTCACCCTCTACGTTTGGTGTGGATCAGCTGACAGACCAACAAAGCCGCATCGGCGAAATGAGGGTACCAAAGGCTGATACCGGGTTCATCAATCATATTCAGGGGGAGCCATTAGAAGGACCTTCAAGGGACAAAACAGGGGGTGTGTCCCATTGGCAAGAGGCGGTGCTGAATGAGAAGATAGCGGGTCAGAACCTGGAAGAAGAGAAATTTGTGCGGAAAGGTAAGGGCAGATGGAAACGAATGGCGAGAGGAAGGGAAGATCTGCTTGAAAATGATATACATGAGATACCCAAAGGGTTAAATTGCAAAAGAAATCTGATAAAAGAGCAACAGGAGATTATTACCAACCATAAGCGTCCAAAGGTGGATAGGCTTTATAATGATAAGGAGGTGGCGGCCGAGGGGGATCCTCAGCCCCACCTCAGCTCAAATGACCCTTTTAGCATGGAATTGTCATGGGCTTGGGAACCCATGGGCAATTCGCTGCATTCTTGACTTGGTCAAGAAAAAAGAACCCAAGCTGATTTTCCTTTCTAAAACGAAACAGACTGCAAAGGAGATGGAGGGAATCAGATGCAAACTCAAGTTTGAATGTTGTATGGCGGTGGATTCTACAGACAGAAGGGGAGGGATAGCGCTCCTATGGAACAATGATTTTCCTGTCATTATAAAAAGCTTTTCAAGTCATCGATAAATGCAGACATTTATGGTTGGAGGTTCACGAGGATCTATGGGCACCCCGAAACGCAACAGCGAACACAGACATGGAATCTACTGAGAACGTTAAGCAATCGAGCGTTTCTTCCCCGATTCCATTGGAAAGGAAGATTAAGTCTTGCGGTATGGAATTAGCTAAATGGAACCAATCGAGAAGGGGGAATCTGAGGAGAAACATTGAGGATAAACAATGGGAGCTTAAAAATCTTTTGACTCAGAATCCCAACGACTGTAGAGATGATGCCATGAAAAGTGCCAAGCTTCAAATCAAAATTCTATTGGAAGATGAGGAACAGATGTGGAGACAGAGAGCAAAGACTCATTGGCTACATGGGGGGGATAGAAATACGGGCTTCTTCCACCGAATGGCGTCAAATCGAAGAAGGATTAACACTATTGAGGGCCTAACGGATTCCAATGGACATTGGGTTAGTGATCAAGATAATATGCTGGATATGACTGCAGAACATTTTTCTACCTTTTTCTCTTCTTCAGGCTCAACCCAATGGGATTGGTTCAATTCTACCATTTCCATCAGAATCACAGAACAACAAAGGCAATCTTTAATCAAAATCGTTGAATTTGATGAAGTAACCAAGGCGGTAAAGGCGATGAGTCCTACAAAGGCTCCGGGACCAGATGGGATGTCAGCGGGATTCTTCCAAAAGCATTGGCAAACGGTTGGCCGAGATGTATTCTTGTGATGCAAGTGCTTCATGGAGCAATCGGATCTCGATCGCCAGCGCATGCAAATTGAATAGCTAAACTCCACTACCATTGTTTTGATCCCGAAAAGGCCGGGAGCTCAGTCTTTGAACCATTTTCGCCCAATAAGCTTATGCAATGTTGCCTACAAGATTTTGGTGAAGGTTTTGGCTAACAGAGTCAAGCTTTGCCTCCATGACCTCATCAGTGAAAATCAAAGTGCGTTTGTCCCAAGTCGGCTAATCTCCAACAATATGTTGGTTGCATACGAAATTATCCACTCATTTAGGAGGAGAAGGGACGAGATGAAGCAAGAGATGGCTATCAAACTTGACATGTCCGAGGCGTACGATAGGGTTGAGTGGGGGTTTTTGCAGAAGAGAATGGAAGCCATGCATTTTGGACCGGTGTGGATCAGATGGATTATATACTATATTTCAACAGTGCGGTACAGGGTGAATGTGAATGGTTTCAAATCTTGATACTATAAACCACAAAGGGGATTAAGGCAAGGCAACTCACTCTCTCCTTACCTTTTCCTCTTATGTGCGGAAGGCCTCTCTACTCTTATTACTAGTGCGGCAAACGATGGAAGAATCAGCGGTATCAAGCTAAATTCAAGGGGCCCATTCATCACTCATCTTCTATTTGCGGACAATGCCATAATCTTTATTCGAGCAGTGAGGCGAGATCTCCAGAATCTCATGGCAATTCTCCAACAATACTCGGAGGCATCGGGTCAAGTGGTGAATGTCGATAAAACGGCTATGTATTTCAGTTCAAATGTCAAAAGTAATGTGAAAAGCGAACTCACCCATTTGCTTGGATCAATGGGTCAGGACTTTGACCACTATGTGGGGCTCCCTGCATGGCTTGGCCGGGCCAAAAAATGCATGTTCAGTGGTCTTAAAAAACGCATATGGAATAAGATCCAAGGATGGAAGGGGAGAATGCTCTCTTGGGGAGGGAAAGAGGTCATCATAAAAGCGGTTGCCTAAGTTATTCCGACCTATACGATGAACATTTTTCTGCTTCCGAAATCTTTTTGTATTGAAATTAACAGCATGCTAAGCAGATTCTGATGGGGGGAGCAGGAAAATAAGCGGAAAATGTGTTGGGTTGCATGGATGGACATGTTCACACCGAAACTTTTGGGAGGCATGGGATTTAGGGAGCTACATGCTTTTAACCTTGCTCTTCTAGGTAAACAAGTCTGGCGCCTCATCTCGCAAGCAAACTCACTATGCTATAGGGTACTCAAAGCTAAATACTTTCCACATGGCGACATTTGGAGCTCTAAAGTAAAACCTTCTGATTCATTTACATGGAAGAGTATCATGAAAGCTAAGGAGATGATCCAGAATAGATGCAGGTGGCGGATTGGTAATGCTAGACGAGTACAATTCTTCAAGGATGCATGGCTTGAGGACCGGATGACAAAAGCGGGACCCCTCCCACGGGCAATTCCGGATGAAGTGTTAGTCAATTACTTCATAGACAAAGCGGCGCATTCATGGAATATGGAGAGAGTCATGGCGGCTGTTGGGGAGATGGGTTGGCAACGAATCAATCAAGTACCCCTACCCCGCAGGGATATGGAGGATCGTATGTTCTGGAATGGTAGGCAGGGAGGTGCGGCTGATTTGTAGGGAGCAGATGAGGAAACGGGCGATTGGACGAGGAGAAGAGCGTAGGAGCTCGGGCAAGGAGGAGGGGAAAGAGAAAAAATGGCAGGCGGTGGCTGGGGCAAGATGAGGGAGAATGAAGGTGAAAGACGACTAGGGCATGAAGGAGGAGAAGACAGCTGATTGCATCTATGATTCTGCCCTCTCACAATTTTCATACCGAAAATGCCCTATCCTTTCTCGACCGTCGATTTAATATGGACGGTTCAGATGAGGCTTCCTATGAGAAAAACGTAGGAAGTGCTTCCTATGGGTTGGACGTCGAGCTTTAAAAATGTAGTGTGAAGCCAACGCAACCAGTTGTTGGAGTCTAAATCTTCGCCGTTTGATGAAGATATTGATTCATGATCCTAAATATCATATAATTAAATTCATTCTTAAAATTTTTTCGCTATATATACAATCACATTAAATAATGTTGATCTTTTGAAGATATAAATTTTCAAACAAAAAAAATTTAATGTTATAAACTATAAGTAAACATTAACTAATGTTTTAGTTGGTTGAAATATTTTGAAATATCATTTTTACTTAAAAAAAGATTAGGAGGCACGCAATTGGTTCAACATGTCATTCCTTTAAACATCTTTAACTGTATTTAAAAACCAAACTTAATAGTAAAAGCAACAAAAAATAAATATTTTCCTATATTGGGTGCATTTGGTATTCACCAAAAATTTCTTTTCTATTTGAAACTTTTTCTCTTCATAATTACTATATTTTTCAATTATTTGTTCACATATTTCTTTACAAGTATGCTACTTTTTCCTAATTTCTTTACATTTTTTGTATGATTAACTTATCTATTTTAACTTTTTTTCCTTACTCATCATCTTTATTCGCATTATATCAAGTTTTTTGTTCAAATACAAAATACACTGATAGTTATAGCGAAAGTAACATTTTTTGTTTTTACAAAAGGTATATTAATTAGAGACCTAAATAATTGTTAACATCATGTTTATTGCAAAAGGTAATTTTTTTAGTGATAAAATATCGCTAGAAGTATACTTTTTGGTGGCAACTAAAAAAATAATGTTGCTAAATCTTATTTTATTAATGGTAAACGAGTTTTAGCTAGATATGAGTGATGACTTTCAAGGTCTCTAAAGGTATATTTTCTTGTAGTGGAACCTTTTTTTAATTACTGTACTTGTGTTTGTATTGAAAGAAAATCGAAGATAAAAAATGCACTATAACCACTTTTAAGGAATCTGACTTCAAAGGGGAAAATAAAAGTTTGCATTTACATGCTCAACCGATCATAAAGTAGAAGACTTGATGAAAAAGAAGTGGTGGTGTATCTTAAAAAGAAGAACCATGCGTTAGCATCGTTAGGTCACCCGTTGATTGACTTGATACTAGTTTTTTACATTTCCACCTCGATCGATTAAAAAGTAGAATGACGCTGCACGAATATATTTATTTTAATTATTTTTTAAAATTTATTCATCTAACTATATTTAATATATATAAATTGAGTTTGAAGGGTGATAGGGTGTGGCTGGCCGCATGGGGTCCATGCATCCGGCTGTGGGACCATTTTTTTTATAAACATGTAAAGTTATGTGTATTTAATTTTAAAACTAAGTTTTACTAAATTTGGATGCTTTAAGTATTTTTTATTTTTAAATACAAAGGCATTTTTGTAATTTTCTGCCTCAAAAAAGAAAATTATAAAAATATCACTATGGTTAAAAATAAAAAAATACTTAAAATTTGAAAATTGGTTAAAATTTATTTTTAGATTAGATACACATAACTTTGCATATTTATAAAAAATCAAAAAATAATTATGGGAGCCCCAAGGCTGGCCGTATGGGATCACCCCTCATTAAGTTTTATCGTTTTTGACAAAATGTCTATATTTTTTAACATGCTTAATTAATTAGAAAGTAAAAACTGATAGGAAAAGAAGAAACCATAGGCATAGATTGGCAAAGTAGATCCTCTTGCTTCAATAATCATAATGTAGTGCCCTACTGACCTAGTCAATGGTTGCTACTAATATACTATAGGATCTATAATAATGGAGAGAATACAGAGGTGCAATAACATAAACACATGATTTAATATCAAATATTTTATAGATTGCTATAAATCAAATGTCTCATCAAATCTAAATTATGTTGTATCTAAATGTTCAAATCCATAAGATATATATACATTCTCTCTGCATCACTCTTAAAACCGAAAACAAATCATTCTAAATTTGGATTCATCACGTCCTAGCCCGATCTGGTGTACCAACCGCATGTTGATTTTCACCTGCATATTTGCTATTTAAAATATGATAGAATAGGATAGGTCCGGGCAAACTCAATAAGTAGATCCAAAATATAAATCAAATAAAATTAGTATTAAACAATATACATATTTTTCAATAAATCATAAATTATAAATCATATTCAAGTCAATGTCATATGCATGCTCATGACCAGACATTCCAAAAGTGTATCATATACATGATCTTCTCATTGCATAGGTTAAATCCAGTAGGAATGGTTGATATCTTGCGCTGACTTACAACAATACTAAGTACGAGGCAATCAAATGCAATAAACACATTACTAAGGAAAATTGCAAGCAAGTTTATCTAATATCCTGTCATGATCTCTACACAGCCATGGCGTTGCTACAAACTTACGCACATTGCTCAACTCAGATACTCACATCCAAGCACTAGTCTTTGCCTACTAATCTCACAATAAATACTAACAACAAATAGCCAGTCACATCCACAACTCTAAATACAATATCACAACAAATAGTCAGACGCATTTACAGCTTCAGATATCACATCATAAAAAATAATTGAACACATTTATAGCTCCGAATATCACATCACAATAAATAGCCAAAAACATTCATAACTTCAAATATCACAACACAATAAATAACTAGACACATTCACGGCTCTAAATATAGCACCACAACAAATAATCAGACACATTTATGACTCTAAATATAACATTACAAAAAACAGTCGGGTACATTCACGACTCCAATTATAGTATCACAATATCACGATGGTCAGATAGTTTGTCATGGCCCACAACCATCAATGACTAAGCAATACCCTTAGTCTCAAGTAAGCAATATGTCCCGGATTGTCATCAGTGATCACAAATAATACTTTTCAATCAGCATCTTCAATCATGACTCATGATAATGCTAGCATCCAATGCACATATACATTTGTCAAAACATAATGCTAGCATGCTCAATTCATAAATCAAGTTCCAAATTCAGCATCATAATAAAATCAATCTTTCCATCAAATTTAATCATTTCAACAAAAATACAAATAATCGGCATCCCAAACCATACATGACCGAAATTTACAAAATAATTAAATCAGTTCAAAAAAAAGTCTCACTTAACTTTTGTGCTAATTTCCAATTTCTCATGCATGGCTTTGTAATATTCCAACGTATTCTTCACTTTAATCTATATCAATATAATAATAAAAATAATAGTATTTTTAAATACTATTCTAAAATTCATTGCTTTAATTTCATCTTTCAATATCTCCATTGGAATAATTGTTAAATACTAGATTTAATGCTCCGAAATTTCTATTATCATCTTAATGAGGCCATAATCAAATAAAATTTCTACCATTAACATTTTCCTATCAATAACTTCTTATAGAATATGCTTATAGATAATCCAACCCATCCAATAAACTCAGAATGTTCAAAAATGTAGAAATCGACTGTTAGATCATCAAAATCAGACATTGGCATCAAAATATACGTCAAAAATAATTTTGACAGTTCATGGGGCCCCATATATTGCAATGTGATCTACCATTGGCATGTTTCCAATGCTTAAACTATGAGTTTTTATCTAAAATATCTTTTAAAGACTATTCTCTGAATTTCTAGCTAATATAAGATATTTTTGCTTTTATAAAAAAAAAAGAAGATATTTTTGCAAAATATTTCATTCTTGAGGGGCTTTTTGCAATATTTTTGAAATTTTTCTTATGAAATTCCTTCACAAATCAGGAGGATATTCTATAATACTTTTTTTAGAAATATCTGTTGCAAATTTTCTAGAAGGATTTAGGTTTCCTATAATTTCTTTAAAATATGTAACATTTTGTAAAATTACAAATTCATGAGGGTTTCTTTAAATTCTTCATTAAAAGCCAAAATGGCAATAGTTCCTTATCTTACTCTTCTTCGCTTCTTTCCTGTCCTCTGTGTGGGTTCGGCAGTTGTAGAAACTACCTAAATGAGTTCCGATTTTTCCTCAAGTCATATATTTAGATTCCTTATTTAATATATATTTGTCTAATATTTCTAATTTCATGAATTTATAAAGTTTTGTAAAAAAGTAGATGAATTACAAAAGCTTAAAATTCTCATTAAATCTTTAACAACAAAACATGAAAATCCTTACTTACCTAATCAGCATACCTACGAAGGGACCTGCTGAAATGGATTTGAGAATCTTACGAGTTTTCTCCTAAATCTTAACTCAACAGCCTCTGTTTTCTCTCTCTAACCCTACAATCTCTTTGTCCAGAACTTTTGCACTCTTTTAAAGAGCGTTCCTACTTGCCAACGCCTGCACGCCAACACTCTCCACTAATGCTCATTAATTTTATTTAATTTTATTTATTTTACTAGTTATTGTATTTCCCCCATTCTATAGTAGGTAAAACTACAAATTTCTATTATGACTCATAATTGACATAATTTAATCTTCAAATCAATATTACTTGTGCAACTTAATATCCAAATATTTCACCTCTTTCAATAATTATAAAAATAGCCTCATGTTTAATATTTCTATCTTTTTCATACATCTTATGCATTTTACATAAATTTTTCTTTCATATGAGATTAAACTGCAAACTAATATAAAATTCAAATTTCTCATCATTTGAGCCTTAAATTAATATCCTTTTCCCTAAAATAACCTTTTATTTTTTGAATATTGCAAACTTGTCTCTCAGTCTCCATAATTTGAAAATTTTGAAGAATTCTTCTCTTTGAAATGAAACTTTCATTAATTGAAATATCAGCCTTTTCTTCTCAATTCACTAACCATATTTAGGATTTGCATTTATTACAAATTTTTCTTAGTTTTCACCCATTCTAAATTTTTCATTTTTTCCTCTTTAATATACAAGGTAGAAATAATTTTAAAACTTGGATCCCACACAGTAGTAAGCACATATTTTTTTTCATATTTGTAGGATACATCTTCCAACCTTTTGAATATTTCAAAGTAGAAATTGTAAAATCTATATATAATTTTTTATTTTTGCAAAATGTTCTTCTCAAACTTTTATCATTATAAAAATTTTGATTATTATAATTAATAAACTTAAAAATCTCAAACATGAAAGGAAAAAATAAAAAAAATTACATATCCACCATTCTCAATACATGTCTCTAAGAACAAATCTTGTAAGTCTCTTCCATAGGAAGCAAGAACAAATCAATTGTGCACTACACCTCCTCATATTATATATTTTTTCATCATTAACCCCAAAAGAAACCACGTAAAATGGTTGCTAAAAGTTGCATGCATGCTTTTTTAAAAAGGGACGAAATCTCTGACCCTCTCTGCAATCATATATTTGCAGGAAGTTGGCTCTTGCCCCTCAGGGCGAGTGCGTTGCCACTGTTGCTACACTACTCAGGGTTCAAACCAGTAGTGTCCGTGTATAATCATTTGTTTTCCTAATAATGGGTTATCTAAAGTTGTCCCCCTAATATGAAGGTATTTATAAAATATCTCTACACTCTGAGAATTGTAAAAATATTTAATTTGTAATATCAGATATCACACTTGTATACTACTAGTTTAAAAAAGTCTAGCACGTAGAAACCACAATGTACATGCATTTACTGTAAACCGATAAAAATTGAATTGCGTGGACCCCACTTATATACATACTGATCCGAAGCGAACGCCACAGATGTCAAATAGTATACCAATATATTAATAATAGATATACACAAATGTGTGCATTATTGTGTCATGGACTGATTTACATTTATTAATTACTGATAGCCAGAGTATATTAATCAGACGTCACATGCCACATAAATCAACATTCCAAGAATTTTAATTCCTGTGAACACACTTAATATAATATACAATAATTTTGGATACCCGCATATAAAATAGCCTGCACTAAATAATAACAATTAGATATTAACAGGAATTATATATCAATCTTCAAATAAAAATTCTACTTAGTCTCAAAAATTTCTTAAACCTTTCGTGTGGATAACTAAAATTTTTACTATAATAGTCAGAGGCGTGCAACTGTATAAATTTTGTTATAAAATTTAGAGGCGTGCAACCAATTCACTTGAATCATTCCTTCAATTCTTCAACTGTATTTTAAAAAAAAAAAACTTAAAATTAAGAGGAACAAAAAATTAACTTGTTCGAACTTTCTTAGCAAAAGCAACTCTCTTTTTTTTTGGTTTGGTCTACTGCATCTCCTTCCATATTACAATGAAACTTATAATTGATAAGGAAAATAACAAGCTTTCACTTGTTTCCGAGGGAGATAGCAATAATTTTTGACCCATGGAGGATCGAACTCATGCCCGTGATGTCATAAGGCATGTCCATGACCAATCCCCATTGGTAAAGTAAATCTTTTTTGTTGTTGCAAAAAATATTAATTAAAGATCTAATAATTGTTATTATCATGCTTATTGCAAAAAGGAAGTATACAATATTCACATGTCTTGTTTAAAATTTGGATGAGATAAGGGGATCAAAATCTTATTCACTTAGGTGCATTCAGGCTCAATGCACTTGAGTACATAAACTGATTTTTTAAATTTTTTTAAATTTTTTATACAACTGTTAATCTAAATGTATTTAACATGTGTATCAATTTTTACCGTTTTAGATATTTTTAGATATTTTTTTGATTTTTTAAAAATCAATGTCATTATAATAATTTTAAATTACTAAAAACGCCAATGATTTTTAAAAATTTGAAAAATATGTAAACATTTTCAAAAATGATAAAAATTGATACACATGTTAAATGTACTTAGATTAATAGTTATGTAAAAAAAGTTTCAAAAAAATAATTGCAGTACACTTAGGTGTATTGAGATATTGAATCTCACTGCATTCGGGTGCATTGGATGTTGATCTAAAATAAGGATGGGATAAAAATGAAATGATTTACAAAAATTATTTTTTCAATTTTCAAAAATAACAACAAAATTTTCATACAAGTGTTATCCATTTTCCAATCAAGACTAACATCTTTTTTTTTTTATCCCATATCTTCAATGAGTCCATCACATCCTCGTCCAATCCAACTGTCCAAGTCGTGATGAGGCACTTATTAATGGGTCGTGTCTATTAATGGGTCGTGTCTTCCATGGTGTTGTGATGCTAACGATTGTACACTGAGCCGGGAAATGGAATAACATGGCTGTTTCTGCTTTCTACTCGTAGACTGACTGACCGTGTGGAAAATGCGAAAAGGTGGTTTGTACCTTCCGCTCATAGTGGCAGAGCTACCGAGCGTGTTGAAATAGAAAATGCTTTTCATACTTTCCAGTTTCCACTCCTAGACTGACTGACCGTGTGGAAAACGCGAAAAAGGTTGGTTGTGCTTTCCACTCGTGGACTGAGCGAGCGTGTGGAAATGGAAAAAGCTTGTTTATACTTTCCGCTCGTAGACTAATTGAGCTTGTGCAAATTGGGGAAAAAAAATTTTGAGTCCAACCTAGGTGGGGCAGGTGTGGTTCGAGATTAATTCTATCTTTAATTTATTCTCAAAAACTCCAATAATATTCTATTTTAAGTGAGGTTGGCTCTAAGCATATCATACATTATTTTTCAAGGTCAAGCCGATTTTGGTTTGGATTCCAAATTGATTCTTAAAATAATAATCATATTATATTTAAAAACTATAATTTTATTATAACTCTTATTTAAAAATTAAAATAAAGATAATAATAATATACATTTTCAAATACATTCATTAAATTTATTTAATATTGATAAATGAAACAATTTTTTATATATTTAATGAATATATGTATGTCTTTCGTTATAAAAAATATTTTATAAAAATCTATATTAAATATATACTAATAATTTAGGTCAGTTCTGGATACTTCGACCTTGGAATTTACTTTACCATAATTGAATCAGATAAATTTTCTCTAGCATTTACTCCATCTTATGGGTATAAAAATAAAAACCTAACTTACTCATTTTAGGGCACCCAAAGGATTAACCCATATGTACTTTACCCAAGTTGTACTTTTTAAAAAACATTTACAAGAACTAAGAATAACAGCCTTCATGCAGTTTTAGAGCTGTAAAAACAGAGGGTGTTAAGTCAATGCAACTAGTTAATTGGTGTCCTAAATCTTGGTCATGTACTCAAGATTTTAGATATCGATTCATGATTCTAAAAATTATATAAATTCATTCTCAAAATTTTTTGGTTATATATAATCATTCTAAATGATGTTCATTTTTCTAAAGATATAAATTTTCAAACAAAGAAAATTTAATATTATAAACTATAAGTATAAATTAATCAATACTTGGTTTAAATATTTTGAAATATAATTTTTACTAATAAAATTAGAGGTATGCAGCTGATTCTAATAAATCATTTCTTAAAAATCTACAACTGTATTTTAAAAAACAAAACTAATATTGACAGCAACGAAACAAAATTAACATTGTTCAACAGTGTCAGCAAAATTAACTATTTCTTGTTTTTGCAAATGGTATTAACTAAAGATCTAAATAATTTTTAATATCAAATTGTTAGTTAATTAATCTGTTTTCTAGTTTATTTATTAATTTACCTAATATTTTATTAATTTATTTGCTAGTTATTGATTTATTTATAATCATTAATTTACTAAATTACCGAGGAATTTATTAATTTATTAATTTCTTTATTACTTTATTTTTAGTTTATCAATTTATAATTTATCCGCAGTTGTCTTTTTTGCAAAAATAACTCCACTAGCACCTCTCTTCTTGCACGAATTAAAAACTGTATAGATAGCTTAGGATAAGCTTAACTGTTTTCAAAACTCTTAACACTATTAACAAAAGTGGTTGGATTTCATCTAACGATTTGAAAAAAACATGGAGCACACCAAGTCCACTTTCTATATATAGATTCATTTACCATTGAATTCTTTGCACTTTAATAATTGGTGTGAATCTACTCTATCTATTATATTTAATATAATTTGCCATAATTTGTGTATCTAAGATCAAGTTTCATCCGAATTAAAGATGTGCTTGACCGCATTTACTAAAAAATATATATTAAATTATGAAAATATTTAACTGAAGAAATAATTCTATTTTTTCATATACTTGTTTATCTAAATATATTTAATATATAAATTAAATTTTACCATTTTTAAATATGTGCATATAATTTTTAAACACAAGAATCTTTTAGCCTTTTCAGCAACTGTGGTTGCTTTAGTCTTTGCTGGAGTCCTCTTTAATAGTTAGATTTAAATCTATCATTTTGTAATCAATATTTAGACATTGATTTATGGTTTTAACAATTATATAAATTTATTCTCAAATTTTTTTGGCTGTACAATCACTCTAAAAACTTAATATCGTTCATGTAAAAAAAGTAATATTTATAAAGAAACATGTATCAAATATTTAGGCAAACAATGTAATTCATCTGAAATAGTAATTTTAACATCATGCTTATTAAATAAAGTAATTTTTATAAAGGAAAATGTACCAAATATTAAATAAACAAATGAATTTCACCAAAGAGACGTAAATAAAATTGTAATGTTTGTGTTAATTATTCAGTGGATTAATTTTTTCGCGTTAACCAGTGGACGACTTTTTGCACTTTAGCAATTTTTGAATATATATTTTCCTCATTCATCAACTTTTGTTCAATTCGATTTGATAGTTTTTACATGTGCATCTACTTACCTAAAACAGTTGATTTTTCAAACAGTCGTGCCTTTGACGGTGGGTGCGGTTGGCTGAAAATGATGTATGTTTATTTCTGCTCGCACTCTAAGCTTGGAAATGTAAAAAGTGGTGCTAAATGATAATTACTAATGAAGAACTTTTTAATGATCAAGTTGCTAATATACGTATAAAGTATATTAAATGTGTATAGTTTGAATTTAGACAAAGGCATGGGGCTTGAGTTGCTCTTCTTTAGAGTACGTCTTTGTCTAACTTTCTTAATTTACAATATTCACAACCCTGTTTTTCTGTCAATTTGCAACCGGATTTGCTTGTACATTCTCTGAGGAAGCAACTTCTGGTCAGACCACCCTTATCGTCATCACGTTCCCTAGCATCATCAGGGTCATTTCCAACAACAGCATTGGGGGATGTTTGGTAATGTGCAAAATGGTGGGATTGTGGGAAATGATGGGAAATAAAAAAGAGAATTTTTTAAGAAATGTGTAATTGATAGGAATGATAGATGTATAGTTGGAATAAATAGGTTTGTTGTATGTAGTTGGTAGGGAAAATGATTGGAATTTAGGAGTAAAAATAGAAAAAATAGTGTGATTGATAGAATAATAATTAGCATTGGGAAATGAAATGCCATGGAAAAACCATGGTTCCCATGGTGAGACGTTACCAAACGTCCCCTAAAGGCTTCTGCACGGTTTGTCATGATAGTCCATCAGTTTCAAAAAATGTGTTGCATGCGGTCTTCGAGCCTTTCTCGGCAGTGTCCATCGACCAGGTGGTGTTCATCATGTGTTCAACAACTCACGTAAAAATAACTAAACGAATTTGACCAAAGATATAGAAATAAAATTGTAATGTTTATTTGTTTTTTTTTTTTATGGAAAGGACACACAGCCCTATCCCGCTCCCCTTGCAATAATGTTTATTTATTTTAATTCTCTCTTTGTTTAATAAATTTGGTTAACTAAACATCTTAGACCCTTTAGGGCAACAAAGACATAAAGATGAACAATATTTATCAAACATAAATTGCATAATGATAATTAATTGCAATTTCCATTATGAGAAAATTAGACAATAATATTCTCTCTATTATTTAATAATTTTGAAAATATATTTTAGACTCTTTAAGGCGACTAGAAATACACAATCAAAATTATTAATATAAATTATAGATTATAATATATATATCTAAATAATTCAATAATAATAATTATTAACTTCATTATGTACGATTAAATTTCATATTATTTCTTTTTGTTAGCCGGGTAAGTGAAGTGGGGCGTGGGAATCTCCCACTGCATAGCAGGGACCTAATTAAATAACCGCATGATCCTTTTCAATGTCTCTTGTCTAGACACCAACCTCCAGTCATACCATAGAATATAATCTCACTATAAAATTTAAAAATCATAATTTATATAATTATTCATATATATAATGTATGCTTAAAATTAATTGGAAAGCAATAAATGATAAATAAATTGCTAATTAGTCATTTATAAACCAATCACATGAATTAATTGCACATATAATTCAAAAAAATTGCATGTAAATGCATAAATATCCAAAAAGTCAGATTTATTGACTTGTTTAGCTTAATCACACCCTTCCATTAAATTCAAAATATCCAAAAATATAAAAAACCACTATTAGATCATTCAATTTGGATAAGAGGATCAAGAATTATGTTAATTTATGTATGGATGGTTCATAATGGGCCACGTGCCCTTTTTATCGTAATGAATTTTAGGCTTGGACAGGTATGAGCTAAAATGAGCTGCCCACATGGTCCTGTAAAGCCGAGCCTGAGAAGTTGGCCCGCCCATGTGCAATAGACTGAAATGGGCTTCTTGGATATAGGCCAACCTTATGGGCTTATTGGGCGGGCTCGAAAATGCTGAAGCCCTGTTTAAAAAAGGAAAGAACCATTTTGTAAAATAAAAAGTTGTCAAGGAGTTTATCTGTAAATTTCTGCTTAGAGGTGTGTTTTATACAAATAGGTTTTCAATATAAATTAATAACTAAATTTCATTACATGCATTATGGCCGTTAAAATAATTTATATTTTAAAATAAAATATCAAAATTGCACGGTTGATGGACACTGCATGTTTGCAGAGATTTTGTGTACTGTCATACCACAAAAAAATGGCCGCATGTGTGCAAAATAATTATGCACCGCCAGAGCATCATGGGAATTCGTCTTCTTCTCAAACTTGGCAATAATCCAGCAATAATTCAATAATTGAAATTTAAATCATGCCTCAAAATATAATTAAAATCATAGCATCCTGAATCCATGATTTTCAGCACAATTAAATTAGAATGTTTAATATATATAAAAAATGGATTCCAGTAAAAAACAGATAAACTAAGCCCTTAAATATATTTACAATATTAATAGACCATAATTAAATTTCATCTTTATTATGCGTTTTATCAATCTGATTTAATAATGTATATTGAACGCAAAAAAAAAATCTACGGCCACTTACGGTTTTGTTTTCGTACCCATCATAGATTTCTACTGTTCCCTTTTTTATTTATTATTAATTCCAATCCATTCGTTGTGTACGTTGCGAAAATTTATGACCCAATATCTTTTTAAATATGTCTCAGATCATCCAATTGTAAACATATTATATTATATGTGTGTTCCGCTTCTATCAAAGTTTTTTTTTATAATTCTATTTGGATATTAAGGAAAAATTTGCTTCTGTTATCAGATTTAAAATCATTAATTTAACTTCAAAACTGAATTTCGTCCAAAAAAAATTAATATGAATGAAAATTGTCTTACAAAAATATAATGTGGATAAGACACATAAACGGGCAAGGGTTTACAGTAGACGAACAAAAGTGAACCTCAGCAAAGAACATGCATGATGACCGAAACATTATTATTGTTCCCAAAACATTATATATATATTTTAAGGCGAGGTGCATGCATATGATAAACATTGTTACTGGCTGGGAGAATTTAAAAAAAAATTCAACGTATATTATGATAGAGCACATACATGACCGAAAGAAATTGTTGTGCATTCATACGGTCCATGGCACGATTTAAAAAAAAAAAATTTAAACGTACATCAATTCCATGGCACGATTTATATATACGATCCAGTAACAAGCATGATTTTAGATATATCGATTATATATATCTAAAATCATTAATTTTTATTATTGCATAAAAAAATTATGGGTGAAATCTATTATACCCAAAATCAAAACGTGTGCTCTGATACCACGTGTTGGAAATCATGTGATGCGGAAGCGTACCTGAATCCATATGTATGTAAATTCCACCTGTAAACCGAGCAGAGTACGATATCTTCTCTCTCAACACTTCTCTCTATGATAATAGCGGTGGATAGAAACCACTTGTAATGAACACATGTGGGAGAGAGACCTAGACTCCTCTATATATAGAGTCATTCCCATCATGACTCTTAATAGAAGTATAGTTCTACCTGGACTCTGATTAAATACGTATCTCAGATACGCTGGGCTATCTTTAAATCTAAAAACTTCTTATTTAATTAGGACACCTTTATGAAAGAAGAGTTTAATTCTAACAAGTAGGACCCCTTTCTTAAGGATTTTAATTTTTTTGTTAATGTGAAAAAAATTATGGTTGCGGGTACCATGGTTTTATGATGATGATGCATGGGATTTTAGATAATTCCAATCGTTATATTTTAGTAATGAGGTACCATGGTTGCATGGGATTTTAGATAATTCCAATTGTTATATTTTAGTATCGAGACATGAGTTGGGCGGTAAAATTCATTTGAATTTTCAAAGTATTTCTTTGCGATTTCCTCGCTAATGGAAAAATATATTTAAATTATTCATTCCAAACTATATATTTTGCATATGGCATGCGGGCATACTGTCTTATAAATGAATGTTGTGAGGAGCAGGATACGATATAGAAGTGGGATTGGTCAAGCCACGGCTGGCGGTGGGAGGGTTTTGCTTCGGCCATGAGATGGGAATCCACCGGCCAGCTAGGGATCCGGTTCTGTATATTAGTTAGTCTCTGGCTAGCCAAAGTGAGCAAATAAGACATGAGCTGGTTGTCCTCTGGCGAGTCGGAGTGCAAGCTTATATTGAAGTTTAAATGGTTTCAACATACATCGACTTACAGAATGATTGCATTAGCATGATGAGCATGATTAGCTATGTTGATTAATGTGGATATCTCCGCATGTATCTAAATTCAACACTTTCTAGTTGCAATTGAATGATTTTATTTACTTTGTCATTATCCTATTTATTGAGTTTGCCCGGACTCATCTTGTTCTTATTTATTTTTAGATGACAGGATAGCAGATGGAGCCCGATGTGATGTTGGAGCTCAGGCTGGGGTTAAGGGTGACCTTGTACCCTCAGGAGCATGATGATGATTCTAATCACTACTAGTAAAATACTATTTTATTTTGGTATAAATATGAGTGGTTATAGTCAGGTTTAGCTGTAAATATAATAATCGTGTTTTTGTGGTTAGATTTGAAGATTGTGGATGATGATATCTGACCTATATTGTCTTTCTTCCATTTGAGGTTATTTTCATTATCTTAATTGTGAATATTAAGAATATTATCTAAATTTAGGTGTGTACCGGTGCTTTAATGTACCCCTCGACTACCGATTTTGGGGAAAAGCGGATAGCAGTAATGAATGTCGACTAGGGATAGTAATGAGCCAATGAGTGGTTACAGTGGGCTAGTCAATATGCAGTTTTTACACTAAAGTGCCCATTAGGCTCGATCCTATCACTATTAATATAGAGTGTTTCAAACCATTTCAAACTATGGTATTAATATTGAGAGATTTTGTTTACACTGTAACTTTAAGGGGGTATTTGTTTACATAAAAAAAATTTAATTTAAAACTTTTCACTCTTCATAATTATCTTATTTTTTTAATTATTTTTTTTAACTTCTTCCTATAACAATTATCATACTTTTCAATCATATCGACGTGACTACCAATATATTTAATTTATTTATTTTAACTTTATTCTATTTACTCCTCATTAG
>JAXCLR010029470.1:0-21091 GCA_035584095.1 Annona squamosa | reverse complement strand
TTACAGTTGTGTAGAAGCAGTTTGGCGCAGAGAAGAACTTGTAGTGTTGGCTTTGAAGAATCAGCAGTTGAGCTCTTACAGTTTGAAGCAAAGTTCTTCTTCTTAGGATTGGCTTGATCACTTAATGATCTTGAAGATGAGAATTATGCACACTTAATGATTTTCAGCTGTCTCCCTCATTCACATTGAATGCCTTTTATAATTGTGGAGGAAATCCGAACGTTTGAAGGTAAGTGGCGCGCATTTAATGCGCCAACGTTCGAATATTTTTCGACTGTTGCAACCCAAGTCGCAGGTGGAGTCGACTTCGGGTGCGACTTCGCCCAAGTCGGAGATGGAGTCGACTTCCGGTGCGACTTCGCCTGTCCGTAGCGACTTCAAGCTCCTAGCTGGGTCGACTTGGTCATCGACTTGACCCAAGTCGCAGGTGGAGTCGACTTGGGGTGTGACTTCAACTTGTCAGTTAGCTTGACGAACTTAAAAACTTTGGGATGCTTTTGTTTTGCCTAGATTTCTTCATGCCTTTTGTCCTTCTGCATTTTTCATTTCTCTTTGAACTAATGTGTCTTCATTTTAGCTTGCTTTCTTTAGCTCCATGATTTTGCAAGCCTTGAGTCCTTGAGTCTTGAATCTTGTATTCTTGAATATTCTTGATTTGAATGGTTGAGTTTATGCAACTTGCTTTCTTTGGACTTGGATTAGTCTTCATATGTTTCCAATTTGAACATCTAAGTTGACTTATTCTTCAACTTCACTTAAGTCTACTTTGAAGTTGTTCTATTCCCAATTTGTCTTCTAAAATTTCTCCTCTGTTCGTTCGAAGTCGATGCCGGAGTCGACTTGGTTTGCGAGTTCGTCGTAGTCGCATGCTGAGTCGACTTGGGATGCGACTTCGGCAACCCCTATTTTTGGTTTCAACTTTGGATAGAAAACGACGCCTCCAAGTCGCTACTAGAGTCGACTTGGCCTGCGACTTCACCTCAAGTCGCAAGTAGAGTCGACTTGGGGTGCGACTTCGGCACTTCGGAGTCTTGACTTCAACTTTGGAAGGAATCATCAGTTTGAAGTCGATGCTGGAGTCGACTTGGTCTGCGACTTCGCCCAAGTCGCATGCGGAGTTGACTTCGTTTGCGACTTCGGTAGCTCTACTCCCCGTTTTCAACTCTAGAAGGAAATGACGCCTCGAAGTTGATGTTGGAGTCGACTTGGTGATCGACTTGGCCTTAAGTCGATGCCTGAGTCAACTTGGAAATCGACTTATCCTTCCATGCTTCATTTTCTTCAAATGTATATCCTTTAATCACTTCCACAAACATGTTAGTAGCCAATATTTACTCAAATTGATTTGTTAATCATCAAAATATTAATTTAGCTTATTTTCCATATATTTCCAATAGAGTCTAGCATTGAGTCGTCTTGATCTACAAGTTCCGCACTGAAGTCGAAGCTAGAGTCGACTTGGTCTGCAACTTCACCCAAGTCGCATGTGGAGTTGACTTGTGATGAGACTTTGGTAGCTGCCGTCTCCGATTTCAACTATGGATAGAAAAACAAGTTTGAAGTCGATACCGGAGTCGACTTGGTCTACAACTTCACCCAAGTCACATGTGTAGTCGACTTTGTTTGCGACTTCGGTAGCTTGGCTCTCCAATTTCAACGCTGGATGAAAATGACGTCTTGAGGTCACTACTGGAGTCGACTTGGGGATCAACTTGGCCTAAGTTGATACCTGAGTCGACTTGGAAATCGACTTGACCTATCATGCTTCAATTACTTCATTTGTATATCCTTTAATCATCTTCACAAGCATGTTAGTAACCAAAACTTACTCAAATTGATTTATTAATCATCAAAACATAGACTTAGCTTATTTTCCACATATATCTAACACTTCTCACTTATCATTTATCATCAATACTTTGCATTTTCACATTAATGCTCATTCAAGACACCTATTTACGAGTTAGGGCTACTGGTTTCAATCCCAAAATTTTGAAATTTTATAATTTTCTCAAAACAACCTTATATTTTCTTATTTTACCATATTTCCTTTTCATTTTTACATTTTAGCAAATCATATTTGATCATTTCCCATTCTTATCATCCATACCCTTCATGTGTCATCTTTTAATCACACATACATTATGTGTTAATGAAATTTATGTAAACAGCACTTTGTCTTCCATTTTTGCCTAATTTAGACACTTATTTTACATATATTTTAGGATATATTCATGGAATTAAAATTCATCAATTGAATTGCTCAAAATAGCAACTTTTCTCCTTATTTTCTCCACCTTGGATGTCCCCTTCATCATGGCCATATAAAGAGATTTTTAAGTTTTATTTTCAACCCTTTGGACATCCCATCTTGCTCTATATTTAGGCTATTTTACCCTTATAATCACCCACATATTATGTTGCTTGAGTCATGCATCATTTCCATCCTATTTGAATGGAAATTTTTACCTATTTGTTAAACCAAAGTTTCACCCAGCTAAGGTCCATCAAACATGCCTGGTTTAATATATATTAAACATGGGAATTATTCACATAATTGATTCATAACATATGCTTAAAACAGCAACTTTGAATGAAATTCAACAAAAATTTCAGCTTAGTGCACATGTTGTAAACCAGCCTAGATTCACATATAACTTCCTTGAATGCTTGAATTAAACATCCTAATTCATTTGGCATTCAATAACCCTATCAAGGGCTTCATGAATCATCATTAAGGGTTCATAATTAATCAAATTTATGATTCATGAATTGAGCTAGAAAACTTATAATTTATCAAACCAAAACTTGGTTCAAATACTTACTTGATGAGTTAGAGTTGCTTGGTCCTTGTTCAAGTTGGTTTCCTCAATTCTTCCCTTCCTTTTTCTCAACTTTTCTTCTTCTTTTCTTCCCCCTTTTTCCTTCCCGTTTGGGATGGCACCTTGCTAGAATTTTTTTCAACTTGTGCTAATGCCCCAAAACATCTCCAAATAGCCCCCTTTCTCTCCTTATATAATGGTGGATTTTTACCCCTTAATTCCACCTTATTTTGGACTTAAATAAATTCCCATTTTTCCACTAACTTGCTACCCAAGTAAACTTGTTGGGAACATCTCTTTTAGCCCCATTTTTCATGCATTTTTTGCACTTTTTTAAAATCACAAAATTACTCAAAATTCTCATCTCATGACACCTCAAGGGAGGCATTAAATACATTGAGTTTTCATTTCTCTCAACAAATACTTTCTTGACACATGTCCGATTTGCTTTTCAAAAGTCAACTTTGCATTTATTTGATTGACTTTAAGTCTTGCTCAACAAATCCTACATTGACATGCGTCAATTATCACTTTTGTTTCATTAATGTCATGTTACTTTTCATGAGTAAAAATCAAACAGTTTTGTCCTTATGTGATTAAGTAATTTTTCATGATATTTAGCTTAATCAAATTCATCCATATGGTAGAACACATTGTTTTAATCGTTCATAAAAATTTTCATTTCAAAATGACCTTTCTAATGCAAGATATTTGAAATTATCTCATGAAAATTTATAAAATTAAATCATTATCATGATAATGTAATCATGATTATCATAATCCATACCATTCATGAAGTAGAGCACGTCAACTTGTGCTTACCTTTCAAATTTCACATCAATTCGCCTTATAGGCGTCAAGTTATGAATTCTCTTAGTAATGACCCAATTTATCCCATCATTATCATTAACTTAATCATAATTAATGAAATATTTAGCCATGCCTCATCATAATTTCCATACTTCATTTCATCTTTTTGTGCCCATTAATTCACGTTGGGCAAAGATGACTAACTTTAACCACCTTACTTAGTCATCCACTTCAATGCACACATTAATGACTCTTGAATACCTAGGTTACATTCATTGATCTCAAAATGTTCTAGATATCACACTTTATGACTTATTAATGTAAATATGATTTATGTTAATGTATGTTTAACTTTATAAATTGTTTATATTGATAAATTTTTATTTCTTAATTGCATATATGTTGTTTAAGTTATCTCATTCACATTTTATCAATGAAATAAAATATATTATATTATTTATATCTTACATGAATAAATATTATTATTTTACAATTTAGTAGTTTTAATTGTAATTCAAAATTCACATCAATGTCTTTTTTAAGGTTGATATACATATTTACTAAGGTTAAGTCATAAATGAAATTATTTAAAAAATCTACTAATGTTTTATTATGACAATTGTGTTTTACTCATTAAATAGCAAAATATTGAATCATTTCACCTTTAAATTTGTCATAAATATGAGTTTATATTGATATATATATATATATTTTTTTAAACTTCAACCTACTTTTTTAACCTAAGCCGTTGTCCCAAAACTAACCCAACATTTGTCCCTAGACCTATAAAAAAAAGGTAATGGTTGGATCGACTTTGTCCCGACCCACTATAAAAAGTAGGGTTAAATAGAATTTTTTAAATATAAGGTCAGGATTGGGCACACCCAAACTCACTCTGACTCACCCCAAATTTTCACCTCTAATTCTACTCACTAATACTTTCAAGCATTCTTTTAAGGAGGTTTGGAGCATTCATTAGTATTTGAAATCTTGCCTAATTGAGAATTTGTCATTGCTAAACCAGTAAGCATGGATGCAGCTATTTTGTACCACTTTATTTTGCTCCTAGAGAAACCTAAGCCCCGAGTCTACCGACTTGTTGATTACTGTACGATTGTGATCCTCTTGGGTAAAGTGGATAACTAGGCATTACTACAAGAGTCATGATGTAGATTTAGAATATATCCATTATGAATGCTGCCTAAGTAGTCAAATTTGTTGCCATCATTTGGGCCATACCTGCTCACTTATCGGCACATTGTTGGCCCATTCTCAGTTAGATAGCTTGATTGGCTTTACAATTTGACATGGTTCATGAGTCTGTTAATCAATCTGTTGCGTTTCCTTTACCAAAATTTTGACATCTTGAGGGTGCTTTACCTACTTTTGTTATGCATGAAGGTTTGCTAGAGTCATTAAGTTTGTTGTTACTTGCTAAATTCGGTTGTATCACTGGCCTGTCCTGAAAAACACTCACTAACTTGAGGGTGTCTACTTTGTAACCATGAGTTTGCCATTAGAAGCTTGTGATCATTAATCTAAATTTACACGGAATCACATTAAATGCTACAACTATTGGATAATAGTGCACAATAATGGCAAGTTGGGTAAAATATACAAAGAGGTAGTGAAAGTTGGAATTGCTTAAAAATTAAAAGTTTAGGGGATAGATTCATTTCATCCACTTAAAAAAGGTTGAATGATCTATAGATGAAGGTCAAAAATTAATAAAATGATCGAGAAAATAGAAGTAGCTTGTGGGAGAAGGAAGAGATTACTTGTCTTTTACAATACGACAATTTTGCTCTATGCTATTATGGTGGATAATATCCTCTTAAAAAATTTTCAATGTCAGTTCTCCGTTCCTCAACTTATTTATTGACCTAACAACCCCAACTATGTTTGAAACCTAATGAATCCTTAAGAGTGAGGAAAAAAGGTTAGGCATAATGGGTCCAAGATCAAGATATAATAATTTTGAATGTGTTAGCATTTGGGGGCTTACTTTTTACTAGTTAGAAGTATGGTCCAAGGGGTGAAAAGCCGTGAAGGGAGACTTTGGTGCATGTTTCTTCAACAATTTTAATCCCTTGGATACCATAAAAATCAACATACTCCTTAGTCACTATAACAATCCCAAAATCATACTTTCATGTTGGGCTTGGGCCAATGGTTATCTGCTAGGATCTATCACGTATTGGGCTTGGACACTCATTTGTACAAAAGAAAACATAATTATAGTAATTTGCATTTGATAAATTAAATATAAAATCATCGTAGAATATTTATTTAACCAAGCCATCACATTTTGTCATTACAATGCATCATAAGAATGAATGCAATAAAATCAACGAGTAAACTGAATCTACTCATACTTTTCCAATATCTTTAGGTAACGACCATAAATACCACCTAATGAAGTCTCTATGAGATAACAACAACAATAACATATAAATGACATGAGTAAACTTAGTAAGTAAATAAAATAAGATAGAAGGAAATCTTGTGTATTTTAAGTTCTCCAATGCTATATGTTTAAATACCTCTCTTTTTGTCTCAATATCTAGCTTAATGGATGCATTACTAAGTTTATCTACATAAAAAAATGTATTCCCATCTTACATGGGCCACAGATCATGAGTAGATCATAAATAACACATTTTTCAATCTATCTTTATGATGTAAGTCTTTATGGAGAATTAGAGCCCTCCATTTGATCCAGAAGGCTTAAAAAATATAGGAATTAACTCTCGATCACCAAAATTGGAGACTAGGATCAATTTTTATGAAAATCATGCATGAATGGCTTTAGAAGCACCATATGGTTGCTGAAGCTGGTCATCGTTGCCAATGCTACTGTGCATGCTAGGTTATTAGGTTGTCTTGCAGACTAAGATTTTGAGCTTTACCTATTGGGCTCCTATTGCAACTAATGCTACTAGGGTTTTTTTGTTGGCCTGGTCTACTGGACTTAGCCTAGCCTGGTTGTTGTCGTCATCGCAATCACTGCGGTTGTTAGAGTTGCTATTGTTAGTGCATCTCTACTAGGCCTCACTTTAGCCTAGCTCGTCTTAGATCTACTAGGCTTCGCAAAAGCCCTATTTGCCACTAGCACACAGGCTAGTGTATGTGTTGGGCTCATAAGTGCAGCCTATTAGGCTTGGCTGCAAGCCCAAGATTAGGTGAGATGGAAAGATAGCCAAGGATCTTCTACAAAAGTTCCGACATGATTGTTTGGCAAAAATCATAAAATCTTGTGGGTTTGTCTGAAAATATAACCGTGGATTCCCAAATTCAAATGAAAACTTACCTCTTCTTCCTCTAAGAAATGCGATCTTGTGGTAGCCATAAAATCTACTTTTCCTTGATTCTAAATATGATGAAAAAATCATATAAAATTAAATATTTCTAATTATAAGCCTCACATACGAATTTTTCTATAGTAATCTTCTGGTTTTTGTAGGTGGGGTTTGCTGCCATTTGAAATAAATAATGAAAATTTTCATATTTTGACATTTAGTTTCTTAAAAATAATTCTAGTAACAGCTTGTAATCACAACCACATAAATGTCTTGTTGTCAATTCAATCTAAGAATTAATGTCAAATGATATTATAGACAACATACTATGATTTAATTAGAACTTAAAAGAAAGAAAAAAGAATTCTCACTTACCTTGGACGAAGGTAACACAAAAGAAGATGCAACAACGCTCTTTCTCTAATCCACAAATTCCATTAATAAGTAACCATGAATGATTGTAAAATAAAATTCTCCTCCCAATCTCTCTATCGACTTGGCTTAAAAAGCTATCCTTCATCTACCATTCTTCCATTTGTGGCTTATTTTTCAAAAAGGGATTGTCGCCATGTTGCTTTTTTGACCAGGTATTCCAGATTTGGATTCTGATGTGGGAAAAAGAAAAATTTTCTATTATCATGAATACTCGAACCTATTCTAAACCCATTGCCATGGTCAAACTTCTAATGGTCAAAAAGTGTAATTGGCACGAAGCCTCCATGTACTAAAAATATACTTTCGAAAAGTGTATATTATGTGACTCTCGGACTGAAATAGGAATCATACATGTGCATTTGACATGTAAACATGAATTATGTATTATTTAATTGATTTATGAATGATTTCAATGATTCGATAACTTATTGAAATTAGGGCTAATAATTAAGAATGGTGATTAAATTAATTGCCATAGCCCAATGTGAGTCAATGTAATTAAAATGACCTAATGAGGATTAAAAATATCAATGTGCAATAAATAATTATTTCATTTATTATGATTGAATTAATGGAGATTATGATGATAATTTTGGAATTAAGTTGATAAATATTAGAGAATTCATAACTTGACGCCTATAAGGCGGATTGAGATGAAATTTGAAAGGTACCCACATGATTATGTGCCAATCTTATGGATGAATTGGATTATAAAATTATGATAAGAGTAGGGTAATAATTATTTATTTTCATCCAAATCCACAAATTAAACTTAAATGGCCATAATTAAAATTTGACATGAACAGATAAAACTTTATGGTTAACATTATTGAGGGATTTGATTAAGCTAATTGTACTAAGAAAATTTTTAATCACAAAAGGACGAGAGGAGTTGACTTTTGTCCCATAAAGTTACATGTGTATTAACGAAAAAGCAAGGGAGTTAATTTATGAAGTTATGACACAAATGAGTTGTCATGAGGTAGTGTTTTTGAATTGATTTTGTGGATTTATTTAAATGCTAAATCCTTGGAAAATCAAGGGATTAAATGCAAGGCTTAATGGCTAATGGGAGTAGCCATGGGAGGCCATATGTGTGGCATGCCAAGTGACACCCAAAGGGGGATATGGCTTGATTTTTGATTTTTTAAAAATATAAAATATGCATCTAATTAACCTAGGAAGCTAGGGTAAGTAATGGGCAATGATTTGGATTGAATTTTGTGGCAAAAAATTCCATAAGAACCATGACATGTGGACATCCAATAGTGGATAGCTACCTAGCCTAAATTGAGCTAAGATTTGATAATTTTTACATAAGATAATTACACATTTTACTTGCATATGATGAATCCGAAACATCAAGGGATAAGATGCACATACATTATCCTTCATATGATGTGTCAAAGTTAGCCCAAAAATCTAAAAAATGAAGGGCATAAAAGGGACACTTGAACGTCCCATTTGAGAGGGTTAGAGAGAGAAAATCCAAGGAGAAAAAAATCTCCAAAAGTGGCAGAAGCAAGGGATTTGTTCAAGTAGCCCAAGCAAGGAGAAAAAAAAGTAAAAAATAAGGAAGAAAAAGGAGGAAAAGAAGGAAGAAAAGAGGGAAACCAAATTAGAAAAGCTTGGATTCAAAGTTCCTTGATTCAAGTAAGTATGATTTAAGTTTTGTATCATTTAAATCTAAGATTCTTACCTCGATTTGTAGATCATGAATTTGATTCATAATTAATCCTTAAAGAATGATTTATGATACCTTAATTAGGGTATTGATGAGGATTAAATGATAGGAACGAATTCAAGAGTTTAAAGGGGTTAAATTGGGTACTAGGCTTGAATATGATAGCTAAACCAAGCTGAAATTTTCTTAATTCCTTATGTAAAGTTGTTGTTTTGATTTATTTTCATGATTGAATTATTCTTTATGATTAAATGAATTATATATATTGATTTGAGTATAAGACATGAACCTTGGAAAGGATGGAACTTAAGGTTATTTATATGACCCAATTTTCACTTTTTATGACATGTATGATGCATGAATTAGCCTAAATGATACACGGACGGATTAGAGGGTAAAGTACCCTAAATTAAGGGTACTTAGAATGTCCAAAAAGGATTAAGAAGGATTGCCCAAAATTTGAAATTTCAAGGCATGTGTAGGGACATCCAAAAGGAGTGCCAAAGGGTACCCTAACATACGTGTAAAGTTGTTGTTTTGTAAGAAATCAAATTAGAAATTTTAAATGTGTAATATTAACCTAAATTTGGGATAAGAAAAGCATGATTAATGGCTAGAATTAACAGATTAAAAATTTGTTAAGATTTAAGTGACAAAAGAGATGTTGAAAGTGTGAAAAAAGTGCCGAAGTTGCTGTTTTAGAACCCTATGATTAATGGATTAAAATTTTATAAATATACCCTAAGTTATATGCTAATTAAGGGGTTTAATCATGCCAAATTAGGAGGTAAGTTGTTATTTTGAAAATTTTAAGAAACACATAATATCTGTTTTGTAAGATGGGTGTATATAGAAGAGTATGTATGAATAAATGATGAGTGGCTTATGTGATTTGCTAAAATGCAAAAATGCATGATTAAGGTACTATTTTGATAATTAATTATAATCTCAAAATTTAGGATTAATATATGAGGCCTAAGACATCAGATATGTGCCTAAAATAAGTATCGATGTATGAAATGTGAAAAATATGTGAAAAATGATAAATGAGAGGCAATGAACCTCCATATGATGAATTAATAAATGATTGCTATGTGTATGAAAATTACCCTACATACGAGTATAAAACATGGTATAGAATGAATGGATGATTTGATGCACAAGTATGTACTATGTATGATACCTGACTTAAAATTCAAGTGGATTATGTATGTTAATGATATATGGGTTGGAAAACTAAGTTGTATCATTCTTATGTGTATAGGCCGGGTCTAACATCTCTCTAGCGAGAAATAAGGCAAAGAGAAAGCTGACTCGGAAAGCTAATGTGACGTAGGTAAGCAATCAATTTTCTAAAGGATTTTCTTTTTCAAAATTATGATAAATGTTTGCCAATGATATTTTAAATGCTTTGAATTATTTAGCAAATAATTGTTGAAATTTTTTCTAAGCTGTTTAAAGATGACTATTTCTTTACCTCAATATGTGTTGAAATGCTATTTTAACTTATGATAAATGATTTGCACAATGCTTTATCAAATGTTGATGAAAAACGACAATTCAAGAGTTTATGTATGAAAAATCATGCTAGCATGCTAGCATGTTAAAGATCATGTTTATGATAAGTTCATATGCACAAGGCATTAGGTCCACCTCAAAGATATAAGAGGACCGATTATCCCCTTTTGGTGTGACTAAGTCGCTAAAATGGGCCCAAGGTCGGTGGCACCTTCCCTAAGATGGGAGAAGACAGGGACGAATGGTCGCCTAGCTAGCTTCCATCCATTAATGTTCACTTTTTTTTTTATGAATGTATGAGATTTACACTATAATTTATGATATATGGATGGAAGAATTTTACGGACATATGTTAGATGCATGCTTTGCATATTGTGAATAAATATGAATTTCATAATAAATCTTGATGATGGGCTTAGTGGACAAGATGATTTAAAAAAATGAAATAAGCATGACGATATTAACTCCTAAGGAGTAAAGATTAAATGGATAAATATCCCAAAAGATCCCGTCGTATGATAGGGCAACAATCCTGATCACGTTTATCAATCAATAATAGTCCTGAAGTAAGGGTTAGGATGTCACGCTCGGGTTGGGGCGCCGTGTATTATATCACATACCTTTTAAAACGTTTGTCCCCAGAACTTCTTTCATCTAAGAGTTTGTTTCAAGTAAAGTTGGGTTTAATTTCATCATCTCTTCTTCATACTCTCAAGTGTTTTTATTCTCATTATAGTGATTTCATTGAACCAAAATTTGTTGGATACATTTCTTTTTTAATTATTTGCCATCGATCAAGCATTTCTATTAGTATCTTGGGATGGGTAGTTTTCCTCCACCCAATATTGATCTACTTGCAATGCATTTGAGATTTGCCACATATTTTCTTAGTTGCGATACATGGAAGCCATTATGAATATTAAACATTAACGGCGACAATGCTAAACAATATGCAACTCCACCAATGATCTCTATTATCTAAAAGAGACTAATGTATCTAGGGTTTAACTTACCTTTTTTGCTGAAATGGATAACTCCTCATTAAAGAGATCTTTAAGAATACCTGCTCACTGATTATAAAATATAAGTTTTTTTTATTGTTTGTAGACTTCTTCTGTTGATCTTGACTCATAAAAATCGCCTTTAGATTGTTTTTATTGCTTTTGAAGCTTGCTCAACTAATTTTAGAGCCTCAATTTTATAGGTTGCTACCTCTTCCCAGTAAATTGAAGTGCGACATCTCTTTTCGTATAATACTTTAAACTGAGTCATTCCAATGCATGTTTGATAACTATTGTAATAAGCAAATTCAGCCATAGCCAAATAATTTTCCCAAGAACCTTCAAATTTATTACGCAAGAGCGCAACAAATCTTCTAAGATCTAGATTGTTCTCTTAGATTGGCCTTTTGTTTGAAGTTGATATGTGATGCTCAGGTGTAATTATGTACCCATTGTGCCTTGCAATTTTTTCCAAAAGTCAAAAATGAATCTGCAATTCTATTTGACATAATGGTAGTTAGCACCATGTAACTTGATCACCTCTTTCAAGTACAACTCTACCATTTTATTCATTATACATCATCCTGTACAGTAGGAAATGAGTAGATTTTTTGAGTTTATCTACTATTACCTAAATCACATCAAATTTATTCAATATTTTTAATAGAACTATCACAAAATCCATTATAATATGCTCCTATTTCTACTTTGAGATGCCTAATGGTCACAACAAACCTATAGTTTTTTGGGGCTCATCCTGTACTTGCTAGCATAGTAAGCATTGAGCTACAAACTTAGCTATCCTTACTCTCATTCATTTCTACCAATAACCTTGTGAAAGGTCTTTATATATCTTAGTGCTACCTAGATATATGAAGAACCTCATTTTATAGGCTTCTGCTATTAGTTCTTGTCATAACTCTTTGACTATAGGAACCACTATTTTTTTATGGAATAATAATGTTTTTTTTTAATCTTGTTAAAATCAAGATGTCACTCTTTTCTTCAACTTTTCTAAGACTTGTTGCACAAGTTTATCTTTCTCCTGTGCTTTTTTTATCCCATCAACCAAAGTTAACTAAAGTTGGAAAGCATAAAGATAGTTGATTTTAAATGGGGTTACAATCTCTAGCCTTCAAATTTTCAAATTCCTTGGTTAACTTTCTCTATATGGTAATCAAGGTTAAGTTTACACATGTTTTGCCTGAGTGGTATTGAATTGAGGCATAGTTTTTTATTATCTTTAACTACCTTCTTTATTAGAGAGCAAATACGTATTTAAACTCCTGTGATCAGTGAACATCTTTATTTTTCTCCTTATAATAATGTTGCCAACTTTTAAGGGCAAAGGCTTCGACGACTAATTCTAGGTTATGGGTTAGATAATTTTGCTCATACGACTTTAATTATCTATGAGCGAAGCTGTAACTCTACTTTACTACATGAGAACACAACCCATACCTTTTCGAGGCATCACTATCACATAACCCTCCACATTTGTAATACCCAGACCCAAGTAGGACTCATATCAGTACATTTATGCTGTAATTATGATTCATATATGAATTAGTTGATTTATGGATATTTTTATGAATTGGTGAATTTTTGCAATTAGGGTTATGATTAAGAAGGGTGATTAAGATTAATTATCATAGCCCAATATGAGTCAATATGACTAAAAGGGCTTAATGAGGGTTAGAAAATGCTAATGCATTATGAATAATTATTTTAATTATCATGATTTGATTAATGGAAATTGAAATGATAATTATGGAATTAAGTTGGAAAATGTAAAAAATTCATAACTCGATGCATATAAGACGGAGTAAGATGAAATTTGAAAGATAAGCACATGACTTTGGCTCAATCTTATGAATGGAAAGGATTAAGGAAAATGTAATAGGATTGAAATGATAATTATTTATTTTATTACAAACCTAAAGGATAATTTCAAATGATCATAACTTGACATAGAAAAGTCGTATTGAGAAGACACTTGAAACGGGTGGGTAAAATTATATGCTTAATGTTATAGTAAGGATTTAATTAGCCTAATTACTATAGAAATATGCTTAATCGGAAAAAGGTGAGTAGCTTTGACTTTTTGCACCATAAAGTACCATAGCATTTATGTAATAGCAAAGGGATTAAATACATTATTTAATGGCACAAATGAGGTCTCACACAAGGGTAATTCCAAGTAGATTTTATGAATTACCTAAAATGCTAAAATCCATGAAAAATCAAGAGCTTAAATGCTTGGATTAAATGGCTATGGTGTAGCCTCAAGGAGGTATGGAAATGTGACATGAAGAGGGGATGCCCAAGGTGGGATAATGCATGAATTTTTAATTTTTAGAAATTCCCAAATATGCATCTAAATATCTAAGCACCTAGGGTAAGTAATGGGGCATTAAAACAAGTGGAATCTTGGGCACAAAATGTCAAAAGGGAAACGTCACCAAATGGATAATAACATGGTGAGTTTATGATAATTTTTATGATAATTATGTATTTTACTTGGGTAAGATTTAGCCAACACATCAAGGGATAAGTAAGCAACGAATTACCCTCATGTGATGTGACAAAAGTGGGCCCCACAATATGAGGTAAAATTATTAAATGCGGCGCACACACACGAAATGTCCACTTTTGGGAAATTCAAGAGGAGAAAAATTTTCTAAGGAGCAGCCCTAAACATGTCCAAAGAGGAGAAAAGAAGAAGGAAAAAGGGAAGAAAAAAGAGGAGGAAAGGAAGAAAGAAAGGAGGAAAATCAAGTTTGGAAAGATTGGATTCAAATTGCTTAGATTCAAGTAAGCATACCTTGAGTTTTGGATTCTTTAAACCAAGTTTTCTTCCCTCAAATTATGAGTCATGAATATGGTTCATAATAAACCATTAAAGGATGAGTTATTTTGTCCTTAATTAGGGTATTCAATGATATTTGAATAGTATCAATGAATTTAAGGATGCAAGATAGTTAAATAGGATGTTAAGGTTGATTTTTGAAGATGAAACCTATCTTAAAATTTCTTAAAATCCTAAGCCAAGTTGTTATTTGGTTTAATCATGATAATTAGGACATGATTCATATTCTTATAGATTATACATATTGATTTGGTTATATGTTAATGATCTTAGCAAAAAGGGAACTTTGGGTTTCATGTATTACTCAAAATTTCCATTGTTATGTTAAATATGATGTAAGGAGTAACCTAAATGATTTATGGGTGAATTTTAGGGTAAAGTACCCTAAATCAAGGATCCTTTGGATTTCCTACATGGGTTGGAAGTGACATCCCTAAATCTGATTTTTGGGGTACATATATGGGAATGTCCAAACAAGGGGCCAAAACGAGTGCCCTACATGTGTATTACGTTGCTATTTTGTAAATGATTAATTCATAAATGTTTTAGAGGGTAAAATACCCTAGGATTAGGGTAATTTGGATGTCCAAAAGGTCTTAGAAATATTTGCCTTAATTCTGATTTTTGAGGCATATACATAAGAACATCAAAATGGGGTAAAAAGAGGTAACCTACATGCTTGAGATGTTGCTATTTTGGAAGCAATTAAATTATGAATTTTGAACATGTGATAATACCCTAAATTTTGGTTAAGAAATTTGTGGATTTATAAATTCATTTTGATTTAAGTATCAAAAGAGGCGTTGAAAGGACGAAAAATGAGTCCTAACATTGCTGTTTTGGAACCCAATAATGAATGGATTAAAATTTTATAAATAAATCCTAAATTATATGTTAATTAAGGGGTTTAATCATGCTGAAATAATATGCAAGTTGCTGTGGTTGAGAAATTTTAAGAAATACATAATATATGTGTTGTAAGATGGGTATGTAGGAAAGGTTATGTATGGGTGGATGGTAACTGACTTATATAAATTGCTAAAATGTAAAAATGCATAAATATGTGATAAAATGCATGATTACATTGCTGTATTTATGATTATTTTTCATCTCAAAATTTGAGATTAATTTATGAAACCTAATATGTCAATTATGTGCTTAAAATGAGCATCGACGTAGAAAAAATGAAAAATAGATAAAAATGATAAATGGGAGGTATGAACCCCCACGTGATGATTAATGAATGATTATTATGTGTCTACCTTACATATAGGTTTAAAACGCAATATAAAATGGGTGATACGATACACACGTGAATGCTAAGTATGTATACCCGACTTGAAATTCAAGTTGGTTGTGTGTGAAATGAATTATGAGTTGGAAAACTGAATGTATGCAAGTAAATGAAATTTTTATGAATGCAACGCCATTCTTATGTATAGGCAAAGGCAAAGAGAAAGTAGACCCTGAAAGCTAAGGCAACAAGGTAAGCAAGTGTTTTTCTAAATGTTTCTTGTCTTATCAATTATGATAAAATATTTGCTAATGGTATTCTTACTATTTGAATGGTTTAGCAAATGATTGATTTAAATTCTTTTTAAGATATTTAAGGATGACCATTCCTTTATCTCAATGTATATTGAAATGATATTTCCAATATGATAAATGAATTGTTCAATTTTTCTCAATTATTTATGACAAGTGATGAAATATGAATTTATGGATGCAAAAATTATATTAGCATGTCAAAAAGAATGTTTTTGAAGGATTCATGTACACAAAGCATAAGGTCCACCTTAAAGGAGTAAGCAGACCAAATGTCCCCCTATGGTATGGCCAATTCGCTAAAATAGGCTTCGGGCCGGCGGCGCCTCCCTGGATTGGGAGAGACGTTGGAGATGGATGGTTGCCTAGCTAGCCACTATCCTATGAAGACTTATTTAAAAATAATGCATTGCATTGTTTATGATATATCCTTAACGGGTATAAGAATTCATGTTTTATACCCTCAAGTTGGTATAATATTGCTTTCTAAGATGTTTAAATGAAAATAAATTGCTTGAAAACCTTTTAGCTTGCTTATTGAGTTTCAAATCACAAATTTGTTTTCCAAATCCTAAAGATAGGTGAAATGAAGCACTAAGCGTGAAGCACAGGTGGAGCTTTAAGGATTAATGAATTACCAGTGTATGAACTTATGGATGAATGGTTGTATAATGATATTAAATATTTGTCTTAAAGTTGTATAAGAATAATATTATATTTTTGTGAATATGGATGGTGAAAAATTTTTGTGGACAAATGCTAAAGTATGAATTGTCATATTATGATTGAATATAAATTTTATGATATGACATGTGAATATTCAAATGTTATAATGACCTAAAAGGGCATTCGATGAAAATTTGAATGTGTTAAATGATAAAAACTCCTAAAGATTTAAGATTAAGTGGATAAATATCTAATAAATTCTGCCATGCGACTGGGCAACAATCCCAATCACGTTTACCAATCAATAATAATCCCGAAGTAAGGCTAATGTTGTGACGCTCGGGCTGGGGCACCACAGAAGTTGGTATTAGAGCATGGATTGGTAAATAGGTGTGGAAAAATTTCTAAGTATGAAAATTTATAGCATATGATGCTAGATATGTGAATTTATGATGAGTTATCTATGATTATGATGATTGCATTATAATGTTTTGAATATAGCTGACATGCTATGTTTAAATTGTAGATGATAGATAAAGGAAAGAGTGTCATGAGTGTGGAAGAGCTTAGAAAGGAAAGAGAGGAGGAGGAACAAAAACGAAGGGTAGAGGAGAATGTCAATAGTTGGTGGAGATCTCAGCAGAACGCAGCTTATTTTTCACTAGTTCCTTTAGGTTTTCAATCTAGCCACCCTCCATCACAGGCTCAAGGAGTTTACTATGTCAACTCCTATCCACAAAGGTAGAACTTAGAAGGATCCACGAGTCAGGCTCCTAAATTGAAGAACTCTACAACATCACACTCTGGCCTCCCGATAAACCCACGGGTCCCATATGATCTTTTATATCCATAGGATCTCCAAAAATTTTGGGATCAGACCTCAGCACCTATACCCCCTAATGAAGGTCCGTGATACAAATTTGCTGACGGACTTGTACAATTTAGACACAGGGTAAGTTGGCAAAGAATACATCATAGGGAAAAGGAGGTAGCCATCACCATAGAACAGCATCAGGTTCAGGAAATTTTATAATTACCCATTCCATTGGGCTTCAATGAAGTCGTTATCCACATTGCAAGAAGGGATGGTGAACCCATCCAATTTGGCAATGAAAATAATAATAATGCTGATGATGATAACGATGATGAGGACCTGATGGAATACCTTGAACCTGAGGTAGAGGAAGAAGATAATGAAAATGAAGAAAAAGAGGATGACGAAGAAGAAGAAGAAGAAGATAGTGATGATGGTGAGGAGGAAAATGTTCCCGCATGGTCTAATACAAGCACGATTACTGATGAACCCATACAAGTTCCACCTAGTTGTAGGCATTATCTAAGGAAGGGTCCTGGTAGGAGATGATGGTTTTTCATCTCTATTATGAATCTTGTACGTATAGTGATGGTTTGATGGCACTCTTTAATTGATTATGGTGTGGTATATGACATATATATAAGTGTGTGTTATGTCATGGTGTGTTAAAACTTTATTTGATAGATGAAATGTGTGATAATATGAATGATGAGAATAGTTATGATGATATAACTATATTTAAAGGTTCTAATGCATGAAATGAATGAATGGATATGAATGTTTATGTTTATGATTAATGAAAAATGGAATATAACATGATTATGTCTGTGTGACTTGGTCATGTTAAATTAACTATATGATAATGAGATGTATATGTGATGACTAACCAAACCATGAATGAAAATTATATGCTTTTGATATATTCAGAAAAAGCACCTAGTAGATATAAGGTCAAGAGTAAGAAAGAACAAGAGAAAAGAAATTACTATAGAGGTTCCTTGCCAGCATGAGGTTGGAGAAACTAGTAGACCTAAAAGGGTAAGCCAGAATTACATGGGCAAAACTTAAGAACTAGTCAACGACAAGAAGATGTAAGCCTAGGTTTAATTAAAATGCTCATATAATTAAGGAAAGAGTAGCTTCGGCAATAAAGGAAACTATTGACGAGCTGCATATAGGTTTAATTAAAATGCTCGTTTTAATACAAGTATACGTGCCGATCAAGTAATAAAGAGTGAGTTGAATATCGTTCCCACGAGGATATGATCTAACTAAGATTATTAATTAGTTCAGTTGCTTTCGGTGAGTAGAAAATAGGATTTCATAATTAAGACAAAATATCAAATGCATAAAAGAAATAGAAAAGAGTTCACGAGACAACTGGAATACTAGAAGGAAATTATCGATTGGGGATGACAGATGGATAGTTGGGAATCCTTGAATCTAAACTATATTACATTTGTTCCTTTTCATTAGACTATGTAGAGATTTACTAGTCTAAGTTCAATAATCATTATATATGTCTTCCAACGCATATAAAGTTAAATACACCCTATTCAATTGCTACGTTACCATGCCATTAAATAAATTGAAATTGATAAATTCATAACTTGTTAATGACTATATAGGGTTTAATGGTATATTCCTATCCATTAAACAATTCTCCTTAACAAAGAGGAAACCTATGCCTTACACATGGATCTAGTAGAGATTTTCCTTTTTTAAGGATTAATCATGCAAATAAATCATCTTACAAGGTACCCAACCTTGTGAAAAGCATTAAACATCATATTTAAGTGTAAATCCATAATGCATAATCATATAGAAATTAAATATTCATTCCTAAGCCGTAAAGAACCAAGATAATATATTTTAGGTATCAATTCATCCTAACTATCCATCTAATGAAAATTTAGCTCAAAAACATGACATAAAAATCCAATACGTCTATAATGAAAGTATCTAGGAAAATAAAGAAAAGGAAATAGAAAGATGAAGAGAAAATAAAATCTCTGGAGTTTCCACCAACGGGATCGAATCTCCTCTTTAATCTGCCCTTGAAATGGGTTCCGTTCATTCTCTAGGTGTCTATTCTGTTAGCTCTCTTCCTCTCTCATGCATGCATCCCAAGATTTCTATTTAAACTGATCAGTTTGCACAACACACGTGTAGAAACCCACAAGTATAGATGCGCCTGCGCCTGGGCACCAACGTTCTGTGTGCTACGTAACTTAGAAACTTCTTCGGGATGCCTTGCATGCTCATGCCATGGCGCCTAGGCACCCCACGTCGGCACCTGGGCGCCAACTCCCTAAAAGTTTTGTGACTTAGAACTCCTTGAAATACCCTGCATACTGATGCCATGGCGCCTGGGCGCCAACTCCCTGGAAGCCTAGTGACTTGGAAACTCTCTGGAATGTCTGTCTATTAGTGAAGTGGCTCTTACACGCCAACTTATTAGAAGAAATCTTCCATGTGAGGTGCTGAAAACTTTGGCTAAGGCATGTAGGGTGGCACCTGGGCGCCAGCCTACTTGCTTCTTCACTTAGCTTTCTGTTGCATTCGACTCCCTTACATGTCTGTAATTGTTCATTCTTCATGCAAAAAATGAATGAACTAAATAAATGAACTAAAAATGCCTAATTTATACTAAAAGTGCATAAAAACTACATAATGCTCCTAAAATGCAAAGCAAGTGAAAATTCAGCTAAATTGATGCGAACTAAACCTAATCTCTTGGACTAACATGTGAAAATAGTCTGAAATGGGTCATGATAACTCACATTTTCATAAGTTATTACACCTCCAAACTTAAATGTTGCTAGTTCTCGAGCAACACATGCAAACACAATAAATGAATGAATGAATAAATAAATAAAATTGAACTATGTCAACTCAATTTGCTTCCCATTATTCTTCTAACAACCCATCTCTCTATTCAACAAGATCAAAAATAATCTAAACTTGAAAAATCATCCATTTCTCAAAACAGGACAGACATTTTCATTTTTTATTCTCGAACCAAGTTACATGTACATGACGAAATTTCTAGTACAGAGTAGTAATTCCATCATGCTAATCTTTCTCTTGATCAAACTAAATTGGTTAGACAATCCATACAAAATAGGTGAAGTAAAGTTTAAGTGAACAAACTGGCCAAAGAACATGGTAATCATTCACTGGATTATATTTTGCCCAATTGGACATTCTCCCCCCCTCCCCAAACTCATTGCAAAACTCTCCTCACCATATTTTGACGGGATTCTGATCTTATGCTTTTGAGAGCATGTAGTGCTGCATGCTCCTAGGTGCATACACCTATTTTTTAAAATTTTTTTGAAAATTTTTTCATAAACTTGTTAGCCCAAGTGTGTTTAATTTGTGTATAAATTTTTACCATTTTTTGAATAGTTTAGATATTTATTTTTTTGAAAATCAAGTGGCATTTTAGGTAATTTAAACATTTTTGGAGTATTTTAGATATTTATTTTTGATTTTTGAAAATCAGTGGCATTTTAGGTAATTTAAGTAATTTTAAATTACCTAAAAGGCCACTGATTTTGAAAAATAAAAAATAAATATCTAAAAATCTCCAAAAATGATAAAAATTGATACCCAAATTAAATAC